>JANTPZ010151414.1:0-24016 GCA_025593235.1 Vachellia pachyceras | reverse complement strand
ATGGGATGCATCCGAATGTGGTCCAGGACTGGCCAATGTATTTTCCGTAGTCCCAAGATCCTGCAAGCAGTTGAATGTTATTTGTGCAAGTGTGTGTGTAGTTTTTCTTCCTGATGTCTATAAAAATTACACGTTAGCAAAGAATATTGTAATCTTCTACCAATCCAACTAAGAATAAATATCTGAGCAAAAACAAAATGAAAATCAAAACATCTGAAAGTCAAGCAAGCATATTAGGATTCTATATCTACTTTTTTAAAGCTAATAATTAAAAAAACAAATTGCGCTGAAAGGGAAATGTGCCATTTGAATCCGGCAGGAATTTTTCATTACCTTAATTCATAACTTAATTTCACAACACACATCCAAATCTCAACTTCCCTCTATATCATACTTGAGGAGGATACACTTCAATTCTTGAATTCTGCATGCATTACTTAAAAAAGTGGCAAGACATGTAAATAACTATGGTCCTAAAGTAAGTTGTTATAAAAGCTGGCCCCTACCACTATAGAGCCAACATGAAAGGAGGCTGAGGGAAACATTGAAGTTCAAGTAAGAAAATTTCATGAAAAGCCGTTCATTATTAACACAAAACGCATGTGTACGGTGTATGTATCCCTAGCAGATTTCTTCATAACTCCCATTGACACCATACTGTACATGAAATGGATATTCCTTGAAGGACTTCAATTCACTTTTATCTTGCCTATAATGTTTCTGAAATTTATTAACAGTCCCTGTAGTAATTATCTAACATCTCGTATCCAAAAAATTATTTTTTTATTTGTAAAGAATTGGTTTCCCAAGACAGATTCTGATGGTACATAACATCAAACTGTTACGAAAGAACAAATAATACAGCAACCATACATGTCAGAATGATTGCAAACAATATTTTATTGAAACCTAACACTGAGTTTAGAAACATACATTTTGGCTGCTAGGAATACTAGATGGTATTGACAGATCCTCATCATCAGCAGGAGGACCAGCCAGGGGCTTTCTTCCTTCTTTCAGAGCCTTCCTTATATCTGCTGCTTTCCAGGCTGCATATTTCCGTTTCTGCTCCAGCTGTAAAAGAAATTCATTGAAGTGTAAGGCTGATATGTAAGTTGTAAGAAATTGATTAAGTCATTATAGTATGTAAGTAGGATTAGGATTAGATATTATTATGAGATATATATTAGGATTGGATTTGGATTAGATAATTAAGGATTTAAATTGGATACTTTATTAGGATTTGGATTGGATTACCCCCAACTTGTTAATAAGGGTAATCATCAATCTTATTTTCGTATGCTTTGGAACTCATGCATTATTCAGTAATTCGAGTTTCTCTTATTCTCTTTACTCTTTCTTCTACTCTTCTCTCTCTTTCACCCTTCTTTGAGTTCTTTCTACAATCTCCCTATCAGTCCTTCCTTGGTCTAAAAGGATGACATCTGAGATGCGACAACTTTGAAGCATTTCTCCACAATTACAAGAAACAAGTGAAGTAATGAATAAAGCACTAAAGAAGGCAGCAACAGTTCGGGGACAATGGGAGGCCGTGAAAAGAAAACGTTTGGAAGTTCAAGATGAATTTTCCCTTTCAGCACCCATTGATGAGCTAAAAACACATGCAAGAAAGCCCCCAAGAACTCCAACCAGACCCAAGATCCTATTGCAATGCAGGTGACAGTCCAGAAAGAGTTGGATATTCAACCTATTACTCTCCAAGATGCAAGAAGCTTAGTGCTTTCAACAGAGAACAATTTTCAAATCACATGTAAAAGGGAAGTGATGAAACCAGGGTTTCGAGTTGATGGGTAGTTAAATCTCGACCCGTTTGAGGGTTTCAGAGAACATTACACAACACATTTGGCACCGTAGTGTTAGAATTCAAATTCGATTGTATTTGAGTGATTGTAATCCCATGATCAGTGCTCTTGTATCCCCTGATTCTAGGCTTGATTCTAGGTGTTTATGAGTCATTATGAGTGATTGTAATCAGACTTATTATCCTTCCTTAAATAGAATAATCAGTTTGCTATATATACCTTATTCCATTGATCAATAAAATACACATCAGAATGAGAGCATAATCTGAAATATGGTATCAAAGCCTGTGAGAGAGCCAGAGAGACCGAGGGCTGTCAACCTGAGAGTGTGCGTGCACGACAGTGAGCGAGAGAGAGACGAAGAGGTAGAGCTGGATCTCCCAAACCAGAGGTCCATATGTCCCACAACCACCGTCACCAACCTCAGCCATCGTCGACCGGCCTACCCCAGAAGAACGACAGCGATCCAGTCAGCACGTGAACACCACGCGCCGTCACGTTCATCTGCACATAGCTCCGTTGACGACACCGCCTCCGTCAACAGGTCCAGACGATGCCGATCGGCACACCCCCGAAGTCTAGCATCAATCTGAGCATCGCGTGGATCCCACGCGCCGGCAACCTGCACAGCGCGTGAACACCACGGGCAGACGCCCTGTACAGCGCGTGAACATCACGCGCCATCGCCTCCCACGCGCCTCTGTCTCCTGCAGTCCTGAAATGAATCCGGCTCACTTCCCTCCTCTTTTTGGATTAGTTCCAAGGCATTCTATCGATATAAGCCCAACTCCTATGGCATTTACAAGTGGTACAAACCAAACTAATATCTCCTCATCCACCCCGTCTTCAACCAAACCTGAGATGGCCCAAGAAGTAGCAGCTGCTGGAGAAACACAAACAATGGTGATTAACCATAAGCTTAATGGCAGTAACTATCTGCAGTGGTCCCAGAGTGTGTTGATGTATCTACAAGGGAGAAGAAAGGAGAAATATATCAATGGCCAAGCACCCCAACCTCTTTCAACTGATCCACACTTTGATACCTGGTTTGCAGAAAATAATCAGGTAATGACATGGTTATGTAATTCTATGACCCTTGAGATTAGTGAAGGTTATCTGCTTGCCAGGACAGCAAAAGAGATATGGGATGCAGCAAAACGCACGTATTCTACCTTTGACCACACTGCAGCTTTAATTCAATTGAAGCGGCAACTCCGAGATCTGAAACAAGGCAACTCTACGGTGACTCAATATTATAGCAACTTGATGCGTATATGGCAGCAACTGGATCTCTTCGAAGTTTACCCGTGGAAGGATGTTGAAGATGCTCAATATTTTAGGCAACTAGTAGAAAAGGATCGAACGATTGATTTACTTCTAGGACTTACCGATACTTATGAAGAAGTAAGAGGGCTAAAACCACTACCTTCATTGTTTGAAGTCTTCAACATGGTGAAGTTTGAGGAGAGCAGGAGACAACTCACTCAAGGAATTCAACAGCTTGGGGAAGGTTCAACACTAACTACCAGGGGCCCTTATACAAATGAACACCACGAGAAGAGAGGCAGCAAATGGTGTAATCATTGCAACAAGAAGGGACATACCAAGGACGAGTGCTGGAAACTACATGGGAAACCTTCAAATGCAAGGCCAAAGCCCCGGCATGATGGAAAGAGTCACCACACTTCATCTGCAGAGAAGGAGGAAGAAGGAGAGCACCTGAGCAAGGAGGAACTACAGATACTGAAAAGGATTCTTGACAAACAGAACAAGTCAAAATCCAATCTCAATGTGAACTTAGTGCAGTCAGGTAACTCAATTATAGCCCTTAATGCCATGATGACTGATGCAGACACCTGGATAGTAGATTCTGGAGCAACCGATCATATGTCTGGTAACAAGTCTTTATTTAACGGAATCAAGTATTGCTATGAGAATCTCAGGGTAAAAGTAGCTAATGGATTATATACAAGGTCGAAGGAATTGGGACTATAGTGCTATCTAAACACCTTGAAATTCACAATGTTTTATTTGTACCTGCGCTCACATGTAATTTAATTTCTGTGAGCAAGCTCACTACCAATCATGATTGTTAGGTGATGTTTAACTCGAAAGGTTGTATTTTTCAGGATTTGACATCGGGGAAGAAGATTGGAACCGCTGCTAAAGAATGTGATGGACTCTGTTATCTTGAAGATTCAAGTACCGAGAAGAATGGAGCAAAGAAGGCATTAGTGAGTTCCAACTGTGATAATAAAGATGTACATTTGTGGCACACTAGGTTAGGTCACCCCAGTTTTAATTACATGAAGCATGTGTTTCCAAACTTATTCAATAAAGATTCTACGCCTTTTCATTGTGAAACCTGTCAAGTAGCCAAACAAATTCGATCATCTTATGCCAAACAAAATTACAAACCTACCGCTCCTTTTATTACCTTAATCCATAGTGATATATGGGGCCTGCAAAAATGAAAACCCAAAACCAAGAAAGGTGGTTTGTCACATTCATTGATGATTATACATGTGTGACATAGGTATACTTGATGAGAGAAAAATATGAAGTACTACAGATATTCCAGAAGTTTCATTCATTTATCCGAACCCAATTTCACACCTCTATTAAAGTGTTAAGGAGTGACAATGCCAAAGAATACTTGAGTCGACCTTTCAGAGAGTTCCTTGATCAGCAAGGAATTCACCATCAAACCTCTTGTGTATACACACCTCAACAAAATGAAGTTGCTGAAAAGAAAAACAGGCATCTTTTGGAAGTAACTCGGGCCCCCTGATCGAGCGGAATGTGCCAAATGTATTTTGGGGAGATGCCGTCTTAACTGCTGCGTACCTTATCAATCGAATGACTTCCAAAATCCTTAACTTTAGCACTCCCATCCAATGCCTCCTTGAAACGTACCCAAACTCTCCGCTCATATCCGCTATACCCCAGAAAGTATTTGGATGTGTAGTATTTGTGTACAACCATAATGGGGGAAAACTAAGTGCTCGGGCAAACAAATGTATCTTCTTGGGCTACTCCTCTACACAAAAGGGCTACAAATGCTATTGTCCTACTGCTCGAAAACTTACAGTATCCAAAGATACCGTTTTCTATGAGGATGATGCCTATTACCCCAAATTGCCCATTCAGGGGGAGAACTATGGTGTGGAATGGCTAATTTGGGAACCTGGAAAACCCATGGAGCCTGAAATACCAGAAAGCCAGCTTGAAATCCCAGCAAGCCAGCCTGAGATCCCAGAAATACCCATACCAACAAATCAACTTGAACCTGCAATCCCAGCTTCACCAAACACATCCCAAACTGTGGAAACTAATGCTGAGATTGACACTGGGGTGGCTGGACAATCCAGTCCTGATGAGATGACACCATAGGATCATGAGGAAGAAAAAAACAATAGAGTCCAGAACATTCCAAGGCAATGCCATGATTCCAACCCGACGTCAAGTTTTGAGGAAGTGGGCTGGCCTATTGCTCTCAGAAAGGGGGTAAGATCTTGTACTCAACATCCCATTCAAAGGTTTGTTTCATATGGCAATTTATCTGCAAAAATGCAGAGTTTTGTGGTGAATAGTGCTCAGATCAAAGTACCGGATACTTTTCAACAAGTCATGGCTGACCCTAACTGGAAACAAGCAGCAGAAGAGTTGAAGGCCTTAAAGGAGAACAAAACACGGGAAATTACCACAATTCCTAGGGGCAAGAAACCAGTAGGTTGCAGATGGATCTTCACTCCAAAATTCAATCCAGATGGAAGTGTAAATAAATATAAAGCGAGGCTAGTTGCAAAAGGGTACACCCAGTCATAGGGAATTGATTATCAAGAGACCTTTGCACCAGTGGCGAAGTTCAACACCATCAAAGTCCTTTTATCTATAGCTGCCAACCTCAATTGGTCTCTGCATCAGCTGGATGACAAGAATGCTTTCCTGAATGGAGATCTAGAGGAGGAAGTGTACATGGAGGTCCCGGATGGAGTGATGGCTCCACAGAATTCTATCTGCAAACTTCACAAATCCCTATATTGCCTGAAGCAATCTCCACGGGCATGGTTTGACAGGTTCACTAAAGCAGTCAAGAAGTTTGGCTATGCCCAAGGGCAGGCGGATCATACCCTATTCATCAAGCATGATGAAGGCAAAGTAACTATTCTAATTGTGTATGTGGATGATATGAATCATCGATTACCCAGCTTAAGAATGCTCTAGCAAAGGAGTTTCAGGTCAAGGACCTAGGGCAAATGAGGTACTTTCTTGGCATGGAAGTAGCAAGGACCAGGAAAGGTATTAACGTGTCACAACGGAAGTATACACTTGATTTACTTCAAGAAACAGGGATGCTAGGAGTAAAACCAGATGAGACTCCAATAGAAGAATCATGCAACCTTGAAGTCAAAGAGGAAGGAATACCTATAGATTCTGAGAGGTATAGACGATTAGTGGGCAAACTGATATACTTAACTCACACTAGGCCAGATATTAGCCATGCAGTCGGAGTAGTTAGTCAGTTCATGCACCAGCCTCAAGAAGAACATATGACTGCTGTTTACAGGATCCTAAGCTACCTCAAACTCAATCCTGGAAGAGGAATTTATTTTGAGAAGGGAAGTGCCAGAAATATAGAAATCTACACTGATGCAGATCATGCTAGATCGATGGATAACCGAAGGTCGATAACAGGTTATTGCACTTATGTTTGGGGCAATCTTGTCACCTAGCGAAGCAAGAAGCAGACCGTAGTATCCAGAAGCAGTGCTGAAGCTGAACTAAGAGCCGTAGCTCTTGGGGTATGTGAAGGAATATGGCTCATCAGATTACTAAAGGAACTGAGAATTCCATATGAAGGCCCCCTGGATCTCTGGTGTGACAACAAGGCAAGCATAGAAATGACCAAGAACCCAGTCTATCATGATCGAACAAAGCATGTTGAAATTGACAGGCACTTCATCAAGGAGAAGGTTGAAGGCGGCGTTATCAAGTTGGATTATGTACGGTCAGCAGAACAAGTTGGAGACATTATGACCAAGCCTCTCTCTCGAGTCAAATTTTAAGGACTTCGAAGCAAGCTGGGAATGATAGACATATATTCTCCAGCTTGAGGGGGAGTGCTAGAATTCAAATTCGATTGTATTTGAGTGATTGTAATCCCATGATCAATGCTCTTGTATCCCCTGATTCTAGGCTTGATTCTAGGTGTTTATGAGTCATTATGAGTGATTGTAATCATGGTAGTCGGAATCGTGCGATTCGCGATTTGAATCGCACGATTCGATTCACAAAAGCAGGGGAACGAGACGAATCGCATGGTGAATCTTTCCCCTGTATGAATCGTTGGTCGTAGCGCACGATTCACGCTTGCATCGCAGGAATCGCGCGACACCGGCGATTCCTGCGATTCGAGGAGAGGTGGGTCGCACAGCGTCGATATGCAAGCTTCATAAACCAATACCCATTGGAGGTCGAAACTGCAAGCTTCACCGATCGAAAGCCATCGCAGATCCCATCTAAGAGAGGAGGAGATCCCATCGCAGATCGAGAGCCACCATCTTTTCATCCATAATCCCTTCATCTCGACTTAGCTTCCCCTTGTTCGTTCGGAACTACAACTGCAAGCTTCACTCATGATCTCACGGAAAAAAAACTGTGCAGGTTCATTGGAGGAGACAGCTCACTGATCCGTGCACTTGTCTTTTTTTAAAAAAATCAGTGAAAAAAACCTGTGCACTAAAAGCGTGGTTTTTCATCTGCATATTATTTTTTTAGGCATATTTCTTTCCAAACTCTTCAAATATTGTTGGTTGTTATTGGTTTTTGTCTGTGATATTTTGGTGGAGGACACAATGACTTAGAATAAGAAAAGAAAGAAATAGATATTACTTAGAATCATTGAAAAAGTGTTTCTCCTCATGAACTTTTAGTTGAGTGCAAGATGATGATGAATTGAGTGACATTGATATAGGAGATAATGATAGTGATTAATTCTATGTTTAGTACTTTAGTCTCAAATTTTGAGGTGCAACAGTAATTTTACTATTTTAATGGTTTCGATTGCCCTTAGAGATTATTTATTTATTCTTCAAATCATAATTTTATGAATTTATAAAATATATATTTTATATCTTTTATGTGAAAATTATATTTATGTTATGCTTAAAAATTGATAATGAATCTTACGATTCACGATTCTAAAAATAGGTTTTCCGATTCACGATTCGTATCCTGATTCGATAACCTTGATTGTAATCAGACTTATTATCCTTCCTTAAATAGGATAATCAATCTGCTATATATACCTTATTCCATTGATCAATAAAATACACATCAGGATGAGAGCATAATCTGAAATACGTAGTTCAAAGATGGTTCAAAGGGGAATTAATTGAAATGCATCTAGTCTTTAGTTTATTGTTCTTTGTGCCTAACCTAAACCTTGGGGACAATGGTCTTTTGGTTGATAGGATGTTGATATGTAATTTATCAATTTAGTTAGAAATATCTAAATTTTTTATTTTTAGATACTTTTTCAGACCTATTGCCAATACTAAGTAGCAGCCAAAAATTTGTATCCATTTTTAGGTATCTAAGTCATTCAGGTATCTAATTAGGATTAGGATTAGATATTATGATATATATATATATATTAAGATTGGATTTAGATTAGATAATTAAGGATTTGAATTAGACATTATCCTAGGATTTGGATTACTCATAACTCATAAATAAGGGTAATCATCAGTCTTATTTTCTTATGTTTTGGAACTCATGAATTACTCAATAATGCCAATTTCTCTTATTCTCTTTACTCTCTCTTCTGTTCTTCTCTCTCTTGCACCCTTCTTTCTACAATCTCCCTATCAAAAACCAACTGTGATATCAAGCGATACTATATTATTGCTTTTACAATTATTTTGAAATAATTTTTTACCTGTATATGCTATTGAAAATGCCGAAAGAGATAATTCAATCTATTAAGCTGATACTTACATCAGGCTGTAGTGGCCCAAACTGATTTAGAATCTCAAAAAATATGCTTGCAGCATAAAACGTTTTTGCTGTGTTCCTGCCAGAATTTATAGATTTTAAATGCTAACAACTGGTCACTGATGAAAATAAACTTTCAAAAACAGTAACTATCATAGGCAGAACAAGTAATAACATAAATTCTACATAGCAGAACATATGTAACCAGGAAAAAAGGTCTTCACATCAAAAAGAGGTCACGCAAACAAACAAGAACAGCAACAAAAAAGATGAACAAGGACACTATTTGTTAGTTCCAATATTTTAGAAGATTGAGACATTATTTGTTCTGTTTACTATTCTGATTCCATTCTAGTTTTGTTTTATGATATATTAAGTTATTAGATCAGGTTGTTACTATTTTATTTGTGTTTCTCAGAATCATGGATTGTATTGGAATCTCTCACCTCATTGAATCTGTTTATTCTGCCAAAAATAATAATGCAAAAGAACAAATAAATTCTCTGGCTTTACTATCAATCTCTCCCTCATATTTCAACATGGTATCAGAGCCTTAATCTGATTCACTAGATGATTCCATCTGGCCAAGGTTTTAAAGCTAAGGTTCCACTAGAATAGACATCATGATATTTAACATGTTCTCGCACAATTTTGACCTAATGCTACAACCCATAAGCAAGCCAAAAGTATTTAGCCACATATTGAATGGCCAAAAGTATCTGCTCTTGTCTTCAAGTGTGATGCTTCATGTCTGAGTGAAAGGGAAAGTAAGCTTTCTCATTGGTGCTGCAGCTGAACAGATGTAAATGTCTTAAGTCATATATGCAACCATGAACAAAGTAGCTCCAAGCTTTTACTTCTTTAGTATATCTACCAAACCAAGACCACAATAATTGCACCAATTTGCAATTAAGTTTGATCAGGGTTTTTGCAGGTCTAGCTCCCAACATCCCAAGCACTCTAGGTAGGTCCACTCCATACTTTCTGGGTCAGCTATCTCCAATTAGTTAGGCAGCTAGCATAGAGGAATTAGGGAATATTTTTAAGTTGTAATAGGTTTTGTCATAAAGAAACGTGATTCATCAGTTTTTTAGTTCTCTCCCTCCTGGCTCTTCCCTACCTCCTCTTTCGTCTTCTTTCTCTATTGTCTCCTCTTCTCTTCCCTCTTCCTACCTTCTTTACACATCAATGGTATCATAGTCATCCCTCCTTGGCCTAGAATGCACGAAACTTGATCACAAGCAATCAACAAAACATGGTGAAGCAATCAGAAGGTTTAGCCTTAGATGACAAGGTGCATGAGATTTCTTCAGTTCAAAGTATTGAACAGGCTCTTACAACCCCAGTTGCTTTACCGGTATGTAGCAAGATCGACTCCAAAAATCTAGGATTGCTGACATGGGCAGAATATGTAGAAGCTCTAAAAATTTGCTTTAGACCTTCGCACTAAACATTGAGTGTGACAAATAGCAGAAAGGAATTGTGAACTGTGTCTGGCAGGGTTAGGTCATGGAACTTAGACCTTAGGGTGAGTATGCAAGGCCTATCAGATGGCTCAAACAGATGCAGAAAAGACATCCAAGGAAGGTCGGCCCCAGTCATTAGATGTGCCTTTTCTCCTAGATACCAAGCCCCTATGTCAAGTTTGAGCTTTGTTTCTTCAGTTGTGGGCTTCATCACTGCGAGAATAAGGGCAACACCTCCAAAGTTGTCATCTCCTATTCTTGTTTTTCAGACACCCTTTTTCTCTGCTTCCTCCTCACCATTGACTTATACTTTACTGTGGCTATTGGTTCGGGGTTCTCCATCAATGTCTGTCTCGTTTATGTCATAGCTTTTAGTATGCCCAAACCATAAAAACTTTTGAACTTCTTGAAGTCGCAGTACTTGGGTGGGACATCCAAAACAGAAAAAGGACAGCCAGCATACCTATGTTACAACCCTCAAATACGGTATCAACTTCTTGAAGTTAGAAAAGGGGAAAAAGCATGGGGCCAATATCAGTTTGTAGAAAAAGAAAAGAAACAAAAGATCGAAGTGTACGGTACAAATAAGGTTAGTGTTAGTTTGCAGGGAAAAATACCCAATTTATGGGTCCAAGTCAACAAATCTCAGAGTCATCCCTGTTCAGCAGATTTTTCCAGAATTAAAACTTAAGTTCCCCTTTGCTTTCAGATTTTGTACACCGCAAGGTCTTTTGGGGAGAGGAGTATTAATATGTAAATAATAATTAGTGTGTGTGTGTGTGTGTGTAAGAGTGGTTATGGAGGTTAGTTATGTTAGTTATAGGTAGGATAGGCAGCTGATGATTATAAATAGAGGAATAAGGACTGCTTGTAATAGGCCTTTGGATATGGTAATGTGATTCGTCTATTTCTAGCTCTCTCCCTCTCTCTTGACTCTTCAATAATTCCATCTGTTCCTAATCTTCAAGGATTGCATCAAAATCTCTCTCCTCAGTGTTTATTCATTCTACAGCACATCAATGAAACTAGGATGCACAGAAAACAAAAATATTCTCTGACTTTTCTCAAAATTTCTCTCATGTTTTGTAGAAAAGCTATGAGTAAAGTGACTCTCTAAAAACAGTGATTGGCGATCCCAAGTATTCAGAATCTTAACTACAGAAAAGGAGAAGCAAACAGAGAAAATGAAATGAAATAACGTTCATAATAAAATGAATAGAATGAGATGCTTTAAATATCCATGCAGGAATTATAACCAGTAATAGTTTCCCCAAGTTCCCAAACCATATTATAGTGCAAGATTTTAAACAAAATAAACATTAACAGAGTATCTAATCAGAAGTTGTGATTCCTCCATATTCTCCACTCAAAATACAGCTTATAGATTTGTAATAGAACAATGCAGTGGAACAGACAAGCTTAAAAGATAATTACAGCTTATAGAAATGGTTAACATACAAATCAGAACGTCCAGCACGATCTTGCTTGTCAGCCTTCGCAAAGACATTTAACGCAAATCCCTCTAGATGTAAATTATCTTCAGGTCCCAACTTGACTGACTTTTTATCCTGAATCGAGCAAAAAGGATAATCATTTGAATCAACAATAATTGCTAAAAATTAACAGCACAGAACCAAATCAATTCATTAAATTAACATAAAGATTTTAAAAATCTATGAGATCAAGTAATAAGAGGTTACTACATAACATTAAAAAAAGGATCATCAATAGTAGGATTTCAGAGTTATAAAAATAACTGCACTGTCATTGAAACGTGTGGAATCATAAGCAAGTTTTATGATCCAAAATCTAGCTTCAAAAGCTCAATTACAATAACAGGAAATCCAGAAATTGAATATAACAAGTAAGAGTAATCAAAGACTATTGGGCACATGACAATTATTCGTATACATATTCAACAGAAAAAGATACTTTCAGAACTGCATAAAGGTCTGAAGAGTAAAATTGGTGAAACTAGTAAAACCCATCGTACTTCAAACCTGCATATATAACCATACGCGGTATCAGCAAAAATGTCAAACTCCATGCACTTTGGTCTTAGAAACCCAGGAAAGCGGTAAAAGTTCCACACCATGATGAAAAACTAACAGAACTCTGATTGCACCTTTTCAAGCTGGTTCATGAGCGAAACAAGTAGAGCATTTGTGGTCTTGGTGCGTTCACTCTGAGGAATCTTTAATCCACGCTCCATGGCATACAGCCGACCTTAATTTAGCATATTAAAAAACCGGGAAAAAGACTAGGGTATTAGAATCTCCCATTCAAACTCTAATCCAAGCTAAGTTAGATCAAGTGGAAAACAATCAGAAATTCAAAACAAGAAGTTTCAAAATAAGCAGAGAAATAATAAAGAATCTTCCATTTATCTGAAAATAGAACCAAAATAGGAAAGAGGGGTCGATTTACAGTAATATGCGACAAGAGGTTCATGCTTTTGCAACTCATCGGCACGTTGAAGGTACGGTAAGAGGAGCTTTGCGGGCTCACTTTCACTCGCCATCTTCGATCTTCCCGAGTTACCGAACTAGGAAGGAACAGCGATTTCGATTTTGATTCCGAGGAACGGCAGGAGCCAGGAAGGGGTGTTATTGCCACGGTTGAAGCGACGAATTGATGGGAATAAAATTGGTGTTGAAGCGACGAGGCTTTGGCATCTGACGTGGAATGGGGATGAAAATTAAATTGAAATCAAAATCCATAATTTTGCAGTGATATGCTTCAATTTGTGATGAATACGTATATGTGTGCATGTTTTATAATCCACGATTATCTTCTGCATCGCCTGTTATTTTTTGTAAATGCTGAATTGGTTTACTTGTAAAGCTATATATATAAATATAAAGTAACACCTATGTACAAGATACATTCTTGCTCTCTAATTTACCACCCTATGTGACCCGTATCAAAAACCAGCGAATCGGCCTCTAGTTTAGTTTGAATTGTGTGTTTGACTCTGAGTTGGGTCAGCCTACTCGGTTGGGTCGACCTGGTTACTTTTTTACAAAATTTTATATTTAAAAAACTAAAATACTGATTTTTTTAAAATTTAAAATGTAAAAAATAATAAATAGAACCCCTTCTCCATACAGACTCACTATCGTGTCTACATCTACTTATCTTTTTTTAATTATTTTTTAAAAAAGGATCTCATTTTTTTAAATTTCATATTTGAAAGTTAAAAAATAAAAAAAGAACATATTACCATATATATTTTGATATTTTGTTAAGATAAATATTTTGAAACTGTAAATAATGTTGGATAATAGATAAGCTATAGCATATAATTGATTTGGTAATTGTTATTTTATTAGTAATTAAATTTACTACTTAGTTTTTGGAATTTTTAATTTTAGATAGTTTGATTATGTCAATGTGTAATGAGATTTATTTTTAAATTTTTTTCCTCACCGGTTTAACCCCGGTTTGACTCCAATCTAAACTATTAACCCTTAACCCATTATTTTGTTCATCAAATCACCGGTTTGGGTTTGATAACCTTATTAATTTATTCTCTTTCTATATCTTCTTTTGTCTAAATTTCATACCACGTTACTAACACGTTTTTTAACAAATCTTACAATGTCAGACTGCTTCTCTTGACTACAGTTAGGAAATACCTAATTAAGCCCAATCAATAATGGAGGTCTTCTTTTTTAGGCCTGAGCCCTGCCCACAGGCCTAATGCATATTTATAAAAAAAATTATTTTTGGAATATCAATACCTTAACAATTAATATTATTAAATAGTAAAATTAAATTTTTTATCTTTTTACATAAATAAAATATGCAGTTGGTTGCTTTAAAATAATATCCTTTATGAAACTAAGAATCTATCTTTTTATTGTTCAATAAATATGTGTTATTTGCTCATCTTTTGAATATCGAACCTCCTTAAATGCAACAATAAATTATTTTATCAATGTTTTATCAGTATATGTGTGTTATTCTTCTCTTTCGAATAATTGTTTTCTTTATTTATTTTACATCAATAAAAAATGACTTTGTCAATGTTATATAGTGAAAAAATCTATTTGCAAAATTATTAAAAATCAAATGAAATATTCTTGAAAATGAAGTAAGAAATGAATAACAAATAAATAACATTTCTTTCAAATATGCTTGAAAAGCACAAGTAGTTAACCAAATAAAAAACACCTATATTAATATATACTTAAAAATTGCAAGTCATAAAATATAAAAATTAGTAGAAAATAAATCAAAATATTCAAAATTAGAAAGTAAAAAATTGTTTAGCTTAAACGGATCGGCCCTAAGCTTGTAGCCCTACAGGGCTGGCCTTTTAGACCTGACCCATCTGGAGGCTTTAAATCTCAAGCCCTACCCTCCATTTTAATGGCTTAAATAGGCAGGCCAGATAGGCTCTACCTATTTTCCTGGCAATATCTCACCCTTCCCTTTATTTTATAATATCTACAAAATGACATAAATTTGAATAGATTTTGTAGAAAGATTACTTTTTATTTTGATGATCAGATTTAGGGGGAAAACATACAAAATAAATCATCTAGATAAAAAAAATCCACAAATGTGACATACTTAAAATCTACATCTTTTTATTACAAAATATCCACAAATGTTGCAACAATATAGGGAGAAAGGTTTTAAAAAATATGTTGATTTAATTTATTGTGTTATCGTAGCTGAACAAAACAATGAGCTTTTGTTGTTCTATATGAATCCCATCCAAGAGGCTCAACTCTTCCAAGAAATGAATGTACTTATTAAATCTAATAGTGGTCGTTGTCGAGATTATGGATGTAGCCACAACATGTGTAGTGGTCAAAATCATAGTTATTCTAATTTTCACCTGAAGTGGATAAAGACTGATAAGAATCATAAAAGGTCAAATTGTGGGCATAATAAACAAATTGGTTATACATTGAAGGCTCTAGAAGAGCCAACATTTTGTTACATAAAGGAACAGAATTATGCATTGAAAATGCACTCTATTCTACCAAATCTAAAAAAAATTATAAAATTTCAAGGATATTCACAAAAATGGATACCATATGGAAACAATTATTTAAAATAATTTAGAATGTCATAACATTACAAATTTTGGTCTTTGGTAGAGAGTATATATTAGAAAACTTTCCTCCCTTTCCTATTGGCTTGTAGATACATTCGTAGGCAAAGTTAAAAATATGCAATAGTAAACCTCAAGTTTACTATTGAATTTAATGTTTGAAATGTGATAATAAACCAAAAGTTTACTAATACAAACCTTAAGTTACCTAACAAAAGTTAGCAGCTTGACAAGATAACCTAGAAATTTACAAATGAATTTAATGTTTGGTGTGTCCAATTAGGCCTTCCTGATTCAATTATGAAGTGAAAATAATGGAAAATTCATGTGGACACAGTTTGAAGTGTAAGCAGATACCATGATTTTTTTATGTATTGCTTATTCTAAAAGAAAATTAATTATTAGACCCTCACAAAATAAAATACAATGTGAGCCTCTCACATCTATTAAAGATATAATAGCAAAATCACATGCCAAGTAGGTAGGTTCACCTTTTGGTTTTATCTCTATTTTTCCTGTTCAATTGAACAGTTGCGACTAAATTGCTATTTTTCTGCTTCCTCACTTCATGTTGGGCTTTGTGCCCTTTCCTTCCTTTTCATTTGTGATATTTAATATATGGGCATGCACAGATGACATCCATTTATTACTGCCTATCCTCCCATTTATTTTCCCTTCGAAAGCTGTGTGTAGTTCATCTCCCTCATTTAGAATATGTAGACAAATTATCGCACATGCTGATGACGGATTCATTCCCTCGTGTGCTCGAGCCGTTTTCTTTAATATTTCAAATATAAGAAGATGAAAGGGTGTCAGTTCGATTTCCTTTGACCTTTGTTCAAATGCTCTGCAAAGGATGCTTTCGTCCTTTCAAATACTTCAAATGCTCTACATGAGATAAATTCATCCCTTTTGAATTGAATGGATACCTTTTATTTGTCTTCCATCTACATTGATGGTTCAATATAAATGCTTTATATCTTCCATTTATATAACTATTTCATCATCTCCATAACCAATATCTCTCTGCCATCGTTATGTTGGGATTAGAATGTATACACATCGGATTTTAAGATTTTCTAATCCCCTTATGGATCTAACAAAGGCGTTTAGATTAAAGAGATAGAGCCGTACCTTTTGTGTTTTGAATCCGAAGCATTTCTTGCATTTGGATCTCTTCAAGTTCCACAACCTTTTGCGTTCTTAATTCCGATCATGAGGAGCCGACATTTCTTTGATCACCTCCCTCTACCGGTATCCACGCGAACAGTTCCCAACAATCACAGCATGCTAGCGCCTCTCACGTGATCACTCTCTCTCTAGGGTTTATGTGGCTCACAATCATATTTGAATGGAATGCATCTCTCTTGCTCATGACTCATGAGTCCTAATATTTATAGAACTCATGGAGAGCTTCTAGAATCTGTGATTAATCTTTAAAATTCGAATTTAGATCTAAAAGGATATTAATCTTTATCAATCTCGAAATTCAAAATTTAAAAGATATTCAAGATTAATCTTTATTAATCTTGAAATTCGAAATTTGAAATTCAAAAGATATTCAAGATTAATCTTTATTAATCTTGAAATTCGAAATTCAAATTTCAAAAAGATATTCAAGATTAATCTTTATTAATCTTGAAATTCAAAATTTGGAATTCAAAAGATATTCAAGATTAATCTTTATTAATCTTGAAATTCGAAATTTGGAATTCAAAAGATATTCAAGATTAATATTTATTAATCTTGAAATTCGTAATTCAAATTTCAAAAAGATATTCAAGATTAATCTTTATTAATCTTGAAATTCGAAATTTGAAATTCAAAAAGTGAAATTCGAATTTTACAATTCTGATTTGGATTAATCTGATTTGATCAAATCATATCCATATATAATTAATCCAAATAGTGAGCCAACAAATTTAATTTATCTTTATAAATTAAATATGAACATTAATGTCAGTTATTTAATTTATCAAATAAATTAAATACTGACATATAATATTATTGCCATTTTGAATTGGAGATGCATGGATGGATTAGGGATGAGATTATGGTTGTGTGAGTACAGAGAATGAGAGAAAATGTGAAATGAGTGTATCTTCTGCCTCCAACTGCATCCTTTCTTTCTAACCTTACCCTAATTGGCATATACTAACACTCTAGGGTCGGATCCAAGAAAGTGGGTCAAGTTTTATTTCCATTTGGAGCCTGATTCGTTACTGATGCGCGATATTCGCCACGGTGAACCTCTCCTGAGAGTTCTTGCTCGCCTGATTGAACTTTGGCTGCGGCAAACTATAAATTACGCCATGGTGAACTATTCCAGAGCTGCTTCCTCATGTTCTTTGTTCAGAGTTCTTGTAATGAAATAGAAAATATTTGAAGTATCACTTGCTCATGATAGAAATTAAGTACAATTATATCATTATTCATGGGAAATGCACCCAAAATCACGCTAATCAAGATCAACAACTCTAAATCTCAAATTAAGCACAAGAAGGGTTATGAAAGGCTAAAATTGAATCAAAAGCTCTGGAAATTCAAACACAAATGCAGTATAAATAAAGCTCAATCACCTGGCAATGGAAGTATAACTTTCCTTATCTAAATAAGAAAGAAAAACAATGTTATTACTCAAAGTAGGAACATAGAAGCAATTGTTCAATACCAATAAAAGCCCATTGGGCATAACTAAGTCATAAGTGCCTACAGCTAGAGCAGCAATTCTTGTTTTATTCCCAACTCGTAGGTCCACTTCGCCCTTCTTCAATTTTCTACTGTCCTTGAGGCCCTACACATTTGTATAGATGTGAGAACCACATGCACTATCTAATACCCATGTAGAGGAAGTAAAAAATGAATATCTATAACATAAATACTTGAAGCGATAGACCCGCTATCCTTCTGTTTTCTTTTCAGATCTTTTAGGCAGAATTTGCAACTCTTCTTCCAATGATAAAGTTCATTGTAAAAGAAGCACACCCCTTCCTTTGGAGGCTTTGCCTTCCTAGGCGTGGACTTAGTTTCAGGTTTGTTTGTCTCTCTGGTCTTACCAGCTAAGCTACTACCCTTTCCTTTAGCCTTGCTTTTCTTTTTCCCTTTTGAGAACAATTCTCAAGTTTTTGAACCAGTCAAGAAAGTTTTTTCTATTGAGTTTATGCTTCTCAAGGATTAATCACAGTGATAGTATAGCAGTATTACTAGTATACATGTTCTACAATTCAAAATATGCAAAGTAGATTATTAATCTCCCACTGAATTAATAACCCTCAATATAATTAATGGGCTAAGACCAATATTTCACTTAAATTTAACTCCGCTTTGACAAAACCTTAAATTCAAGTTATTTAGGTAGGTAACCCCTTACCAATTACATCATATGTAGCTCTTAGGTTTTATGGGATTCAATCATCATATGATTGACAAGTTTTAATCCCATATAATGCCTTGAGATCCAAAACCATTTTGATAATCTCAATTAATTCAAAATAATAATGAATTGTGTAAGTAGCACCATTACTCACAATTGCCTTTCCAAGATAACTCAAATCATCCACTTTGACGGAACCTACATATGAGCAATTGAGTTTTGATAATTATTGATTTATTGACGGCATTATGACTTAAGATTCATTTGGAGGGTTTAACGAGTTGATCTTACGAATATAATGCGGGTTGTGATTGTATCTCATACAATAGCATATTCATTGAATGTAAACTATCATGTAATGATCAAATCAAAAGCATATAATAAACATGAGACAACATGGCTTGCCTAACCTAAATCCTCCCAAGCCAATGAGAGGAATTCTAGAGAAAGATAAAAGATTACATTAAGAGAAACCTCGTTTAAACATACGAGAGGAGTGAGATGAGAAAAGAATGTACATCAAGAATCTTTAAAAGAAGGCACGGCACGCATGTCGTATTTAAATTTTACAACCTTTCGTAAAACTAAAGCCATGTTGTTTCACTATACTCATTCAAAAGCAAATCACAATAAGCAATAAGTTATTAAATACAACTAATTCTTATTGTGTTCAGATTATATCGCGCTACGGAAGAAAATTTTAAACCCAATGAACCCGTGACCAAAACAATGCATCACATGTATTCCAGATTCGCATCATATGCAAATCCATAGCCAACACCGTATGTACACATGAACACATTCATATAAAATATATCACGCATCTGAACTCGTAATCAATACGCCATATGCAGATTCGAAAACGCATACATTATGTGTCATATATAGATTTAAAAAATGCATACAATATATCCCAGAATATCATGCTTTTCAAGAATTCAAGAACCCATATATTATATATATCATGTTCTTAATCAAAACATACATATGAATTCAAGAACGCATAAATCAATATACATCATGCCAATCATACGAACTTAATCTAAACACACAATTGACCCAGCTCTGATACCACTGTTGGGATTAGAATGTACATGCAACGGAATTTAAAATTTTCTAATCTCCTTATGAATCTGTCAAAGGCGTTTAGATTAAGGAGATAGAGATGTACCTTTTGCATTTTGAATCGAAAGCGTTTCTTACTTTTGGATCTCTTCAAGTTCCATGACCTTTTGCATTCTTAATTCTGATCACGAGGAGCCGACGTTTCTTTGATCACCTCCCTCTACAGTATCCACGTGAACAATTCCCAATAATCACAGCGTGCTAGCGCCTCTCACATCTCACTCTCTCTGGGTATATATGGCTCACAATCATATTCGAATGGAATGCATCTCTCTTGCTCATGAGTCCTAATATTTATAGAACTCATGGAGAAATTCGAAATTTGAAATTCAGATCTAAAAGAATTCAAATTAATCTTTAAAATTCAAGATTATTCTTTATTAATCTTTAATAAAGAATAACCTTGAATTTTAAAATTAAGATCTTTAATTAATCTTTAAAATTTGAATTTAGATCTAAAAGAATATTCAAGATTAATCTTTATTAATCTTGAAATTCAAAATTCAAAATTCAAAAGCTATTCAAGATTAATCTTTATTAATCTTGAAATTCGAAATTTGAAATTCAAAAGATATTCAAGATTAAGTTTTATTAATCTTGAAATTCGAAATTCAAATTTCAAAAAGATATACAAGATTAATCATTATTAATCTTGAAATTCAAAATTCAAATTTCAAAAAGATATTCAAAATTAATCTTTATTAATCTTGAAATTCATAATTCAATTTTCAAAAAGATATTCAAGATTAATCTTTATTAATCTTGAAATTCGAAATTTGAAATTCAAAAAGTGAAATTCGAATTTTGCAATTCTGATTTGGATTAATCTGATTTGATCAAATCATATCCATATATAATTAATCCAAATAGTGAGCCAACGTATTTAATTTATCTTTATAAATTAAATATAAACATTAATGTCAGTTATTTAATTTATCAAATAAATTAAATACTAAGATATAATATGATTACCATTTCGAATATATATAATTCGAATAAACCCTAGAATTAAAGCTCTTATTGGGTTGTTCTTGCGTGCGACCCTATAGGCCCATATGAAGTTGGCAGTGGGCTAAACTCAATGTTAGCCCACAAGTCACAAGCGATCTCTAACAAGACATTACAACTACCCAAATCATATGGGGATCGTTAACACGACGCAACCTTTCACGCAATCATATCATGTCCCTTTTGTCACATGATATCTAGGTCAAGGATGAGGCAATATGATGTCATCCTCCTATTTCAGACCATTACTTTCTCGATCCCTGAGTAGTCTCATCAAGGAAGTGAAAACTCCTTTTCATTACAATATGGCCATACATTTTTCAGACTCACTCATCGAGGGGCCCAGTAATATCTCTCAACTAATGTGAGGGACAAATCCCATCTTGATCACTCACATTCCTCCACATGAAAACTCTTAAACATGATTATAGCCTTTATCATCACCCGGTCAAAGGTGACTTTTAGCTAGGTCAAAGCTTAGTGACTCTCATGTAGGAATCCATGATGATTTCAGGTCAAAGGGCATTGTGACATGATTACATATGAGATAAGCTAATGACTCAATCCATGCAGCTTTCTCATAGTGGGTCGATCTAGCACCTTGTACTCTTACAAATGCCTACGACTTTGACTCGTATCTCCATACCTTATCAAAATCATACTAGTCTTACTTTATCTATGCTCCCGCATAGACAACCAACCAGGGACATTTAAGACAATATTCATAATTTGTCTATGGATGCAATTATCATAATAAACATGCAAAACATATGATAATTAAATGGAGAAAATACATTCAAATAAATAATGTGCGAAGTACAATGATTGGCCCTATGGCACAATTTCCAACACGTTATTCTTTATCACTCCACCTTTCTGCATTCATTATGTC
This sequence comes from Vachellia pachyceras, assembly GCA_025593235.1. Lineage (NCBI taxonomy): Eukaryota > Viridiplantae > Streptophyta > Magnoliopsida > Fabales > Fabaceae > Vachellia > Vachellia pachyceras. The sequence goes on along the minus strand of JANTPZ010151414.1, from coordinate 2,262 downwards.
ATCTTCCGCGAAAAGGCGTAATGGAATCTCTCATGATCATATGAAGTGGGGAGTTTTGGTTAAAGTGGATCGCGCATACCCTTTGATTGACGTTGATTTTCATCAGAAGCATCTGGCTACCCCACAAAGGTGTTATACATAGACATTATTGTCTTCGACAATCAAATAGTATGTTTCATTTTTATAGAATGCAGTTTCATTATTTTACTAAATTTTGTGACTTGCATGAACATAGGGGGATCGAATGCTCATGACGCTGGCTAGGGATTACAATATTGATCGTTTTTGTAATGTCCTATTGGTGGGCAAAATTTATTATGTTAAGAATATACTCGTCCATACTAGTAGTGAGGGGATTCGTGACAAGTACCATATCATGGCATCGCCAACCACAGATGTAAGTTCAGAAACGGATTTCTCCATGTTGTTTATGTTGTAATTCATGACAAACTGGTCATAACTATCAGGAAGTGAGTTCAAGATCAAATCTGTAGCTAACTCCTGACTCATAGGAAATCCTAGCCTGTCAAGGTGATCAATGCAGCCCTTTATCTTTAACACATGAGAGCTAACTGATGCACCTTTAGCCATCTTGCAGGAATGTAAGGCTTTCATGGTCTCAAACCTTTCCTGTCTTGCCTATTGCTGGAACATTTCCTTAAGATGAAAAATCATCTCATATACCTCCATGTGTTCTAGATCCTTTTGGATCTCTGGAACCATGGTGGCTAGCATAAGGCATCCTACATCCACAGAGTCATCCTTATGCTTCAAGTAAGCATCTCTATGAGCTCTGGGAGCATTGGCTGCAAGCTTATCAGGAATGGGTCGATCAAGGACATAAGCCTTTCTTTCGTGCTTGAGAATGATTCTCAAGTTCCTGAACCAGTCAAGAAAGTTTGTCCCATTGAGTTTTTCCTTTTCAAAGACCGATTGTAGTGATAGTGTAGCAATATTAGTAGTCGACATGATTCTACAATTTCAAAATACGCAAAGCATATTAATAATCTCCCACTAAATTAATAACCCTCAATATAATTAGTGGACTAAGATCCATATTTCACTTAAACTTAACTCCGCTTTGGTAAGACATTAAATTCAAGTTATGTAGGTAGGTAACCCTTTACCAATTACATCATATGTGACTCTTAGGTTTTATGGGATTCGATCATCATATGACCCAGCATGTTTAATCCCATCTAATGCCTTGAGATCCAAAACCGTTTTGATAATCTCAATTAAGTCAAGACAATAATGAAATGGGTGAGTAGTACCATTACTCACGATTGTCTTCCCACGATAACTCAAATGCATCCACTTTGGTGGAACATACATTTGAGCGATTGAGGTTTTGACAACTATTCATTATTGACGGCATTAAGACTTAAGATTCATTTGGAGGGTTTAACGAATTAATATTACAATTATAATACGGGTTGTTATTGCATCTCATACAATACCATATTTGATAATCGTAAACTACCATGCAATGATCTAATCAAAAGCATATAATAAACGTGAGACAACATGGCTGCCCTAACCTAAATCCTCCCAAGCCAATGAGAAGAATTCTAGAAAAGATTAAAAGATTACATTGAAAGAAACCTCATTTGAACATACGAGGGGAGTGAGATGAGAGAAGAATGTACATCAAGAATCTTTAGAGGAAGGCACGACACGCAGGCTGTATTTAAATTTTACAACCCCTTGTAAAACTAAAGCCATGTTGTTTCACCATACCCATTCAATCATTCAAGATCAAATTACAATAAGCAATAATTTATACAATACAAATGATTCTTATTGTGTTCAGATTATATTGCGCTACGCATAAGGGGTCGAGAAAAATAATACATCATATGTATTTCAGATTCACATCATCATATACGAATTCATAACCGTATGAACGCATGAACTTATTCATGAGAACAATGTTAGAACAAGATTTGGCCAATAGGGGTGTGAATTGGTTTTATATAAAAAATTGCAAATTTAAAACACAAAGATAAGAACAAAGTCACCGAGAGTGAAGAAGGAAGATGAACACAAAGATTTATCCTGGTTCGGTCTCCTTGACCTACATCTAGTCCTCAGGGCACCCCCGAGATTTCCAAATCCACTATAAGAAATAGAACAGGCTTTGCAAGCCTTTACAACCTGGGACTCACTCCCCCTTTCTCTTTTCACTATAACAGAGTATAACACCCTCTGTTTTCTAACTCACTTTCAGCCCAATATACTCAAGATCCCATTCTTGAGTTT
>JANTPZ010151411.1:15144-28687 GCA_025593235.1 Vachellia pachyceras | reverse complement strand
GATGAGCCTGAGACACCTGTCCCTGAGCCTGACCCAACTCTTGATTTGCCCATCGCTCTTCGTAAAGGTACACGCACTTGCACTCATCCCATCTCCTCTTTTGTTTCCTATAACCACTTGTCTCCTGCTTCTTGTTCCTTTGTTGCATCCTTAGATGCCATTACCATTCCTAAAACTCTCCATACTGCCTTAGCCAATCCGGGTTGGCGTGCTGCAATGATCGAAGAAATGACGGCCCTTGATCAAGCTGGTACCTGGACTCTAGTTGATTTACCTCAAGGTAAGAAAAAAATTGGGTGTAAGTGGGTATTCACTGTTAAAACCAAGGCTGATGGCACTCTCGAACGTCTCAAAGCCCGTCTTGTTGCAAAGGGCTATGCACAAACTTATGCGATTGATTACTTTGAGACCTTCTCACCTGTAGCCAAGTTGTCCTCTGTCCGCCTCTTTATTTCTATGGCAGCCACTCATAATTGGGACCTCCATCAACTAGATGTCAAGAACGCCTTCTTGAATGGTGATCTTCATGAGGAAGTTTACATGGAGAAACCACCTGGTTTTGTTGCTCAGGGGGAGTCTGGGAAAGTGTGTCGTCTTCAGAAATCTCTATATGGCTTGAAGCAAAGTCCTCGTGCTTGGTTTGATAGGTTCAGCTCCGTGGTGAAGAATTTTGGTATGCGACAAGGTAAGTGTGATCACTCTGTGTTTTATCACAGAACAGATGCTGGCATAATCCTTCTGGTAGTGTACGTTGATGATATTGTGATTACTAGTAGTGATACTTCAAGGATCTCATCAGTCAAATCCTTCCTCAACTCTCATTTCCAAACAAAGGGTTTGGGCCCGTTAAAGTACTTTCTAGGGATTTAAGTTATGAGGAGTAAGAAAGGCATCCTCTTGACACAAAGGAAATATGTTCTTGACTTGTTAAAAGAGATAGGAAAACAAGGAGCTGCACCTAGTAGTTTCCCAATGATTCCCAACCCACATCTCGATATTGATGAAAAAAAACTACCAGAGAATTCGCTGGAAGATGATAAGGGTGAACTACTTGGCAATGATAAAAGTGAGCCATTTGAAAATCCTGAGAGATATCGCAGGCTGGTTGGAAAACTAAACTATCTCACCGTGACTCGTCCTGATATCACTTTTTAAGTCAGTGTGCTCAGCCAATTCATGGCATCACCAATTGTTAACCAATGGGAAGCTTTAGAACATGTCTTGCATTACTTAAAAGGATCCCCAGGCCGTTGTATATTATACAAAAATAATAGACACGCAGATATTGAGTGTTTTTGTGATGCAGACTATGGTGGATCGAAAGCTACTAGAAGGTCTACTACATGATATTGTGTCTTTGTGGGAGGAAACTTAGTATCCTGGAGAAGTAAGAAACAGAATGTGGTATCTCAGTCTAGTGCTGAAGCAGAGTATAGAGCCATGGCACAATCAGTGTGTGAGATAGTGTGGATCTATCAAATGTTAAGGGAAGTTGGTCTCAAAACTTCATTACCAGCAAGGTTGTGGTGTGACAATAAAGCGGCTCTGCACATAGAATCCAACTCTGTTTTTCATGAACGCACAAAACACATTGAAATCGATTGCCATTTTGTATGATTATCTCTGTTTACCAACTAGGTGAACTGTTTACCAAAGCCTTGAATGGGATTCGAATCGACTATCTCTGTAACATGTTGGGCTTGATTAACATCTATGCTCCAACTTGAGGGGGGAATGTAAATATATTGTAATTAATATATAATTAGATAGAATTTAGGATTCAAATTTTCTTAGGATTCTACTTTAATGTATGATTATGCTCCCTTAATTGAGCCTTTAGGCCACTATATATTGTACCTCTTCTTCTCAATGATATAAGAAGATGAGCATTCTCTCAAACAGTAATAAAAAACAATGGGGGCAAAAGTGAGGACACAGCAGAAGATTTAGAGAGGTCAGCCATCTAAGAGATATAATAAGCTGCACTTGTTAACGTCCAATATTCTTTTCAAGTTAAAGATACTAACAGAAAAACAAAGACATTATCCAATAATCTGGAATCGGAAAAACTATGGTCTCCCTATGTAGTGAACAATAACAGAAGAGGCAACCATTGCAATTAAAATGAAAATTGCAGTTTGCAATAAAATTCTGTATTTTCCTAAACTAAACACCTCGTTCCATGTCAAATAACAGCTTAGAATTAGATGGAAAAAATTGATTGGCAGTAATAGTTCAAAAGCATACTTCAATCATGCTAAAACTTAAGTATAAGCCTTACATGGGAAAAGAGACAAAATATTCTTATCAAATCTAAGAAACTGATGACAAATGCATGATATGCTCAACTGATGCTGGACAAAATTCATTATTGAGAAAATGGTAGAATTTCAAATTCCAAGTCATTTACTCTAAACTTTTCTCAAGGGGAAAAAAGGCACGAAAGTCAAAGCCTGAGAGGCAGATTTACGAGGGTTAAAAAGGTATCCAGACAAACCTCCCAAACCTTCACATATTTTGATTGTGTAGATTGCATAGCACCTGAGGTCTGTTGTTGCAAAGGCATATTAGCTGTTGCATTATTCACACCAAGTGGTTGCATTCCCGGCTGTACTTGCTGAGACATTCCAGGAGTAGGAATCATTGTACCAGTCCCAGAAGAGACAACTGATGGACCAAGGGCATTCATCACATTTTGGTTCATGTTAACTCCACCTTGCACCATTTGTGCTCCTGAAATGTTTCCTTGGCTCATGGCTAACCCTGGCTGACCCATACTAACAGTCCCTTGCAAATTTCCCAATGGCTGTGAAATTCCAATATTTGAACTTCCAGACACATTTGACATGGCTGATGTTAATGAACCAAGACCTAAGTTTGCCCCAACCTGCACGGGACCAGTGAGAGATCCAGAACTAGTTATCGAATTCATTCCTGACTGTCCAGATGAAAATACATTCTGAGCAGCTGGTACAGAGGATGCCATCCCACTGGATATCATGTTTGACATGTGCATAGCCACAGGAGTTTGACCCATTGACTGAAGTCCCACCGAGGTTCCTCCACTTAGGACCTGTCGTGCTTGAGAAAGATTGTTAAGAATGTTAACATTTGCTTGGGCAGGACCCACTGGGCGCAAGGGCTGTGACACTGACATTATGGGCTTTACATCCTGCGTATTTTCATTACTTGCCATAATATCTTGAGAAGCAGAAGACGGAGATGAAGTCTGCAAGCTTGGGACACCTTGACTAGTAGCACGAGGAACTGATGGGATATGAGGAAAAGTAGGTCCTGATACCATGGAAGTAACAGGAATGGGCTCCTGAAGAGATATGATAAATCAAGGATCATTATGAAATTTGAATTAAAAAAAATCAGTGCCAAATTTTAATAATATCATACAGGGAAACTAGGTATCCTACCACTTTTATGGTATGACCCCCAGCAGAAATTGGTTGCCGGTTTGTGATAGATCCATTAACTAAAAATCAATAGAAAAAGCAGCAATATTAATGGAGCTTATAACAAATCTTTAACCAGCAAGTATAAGAAGAAATGTGGTAAAATCAGAATTTAATAGAATCAATTGTATATAGTTGTACATATCCAGCTCTTCATTATTTTTTATTTTCATCAATAGTGTATTTTTTATTCCGTTTTATATTGTGGGGGATTCTCTGTATATGTTGTAATATTGTGAGATCAATAAAAATCATTTTCAATGCAATGACTTGTGGCATTAGAACGAGTCAACCAAAGACAGTGAGTGTCAAACTGGTATGGAGTTGAACTCAGGCGACGAAGTTGCACACTCTAAAATGAGTTCCAGCCTTGATGGCTCTTTTATATCCAACCTCTGCCAGGTCAGAGGTCCCATGTCAGTGAAATCTACCCTTGAAGGGCATGAGGTTTTGATCATACCAAAGAAGCTACACAGCGAAAATTATTGTGAGAGGCCCAGGCGATAAAATTTGTTATTGAAGGTCATAGAAAGGCTAGATATCTCACGATCAAACACTCCCATCAGATGCATTGATAACTCAAGCCTTGCAATAGTGAAAGACTGAAAACTCGATGGTGTCTTCTTCACTGGTGAATGCAATAACCCCAATGATAAAGAAGAGGTTCATGTTTCTCCCCAACTACACATGAAATATAGGACATTGTTTGGGACTTCTGTATTCAAGTCCTTCATATAGATAACGGCATGGGACCCAAAAACAAGGGAAGAAAACAACTGAGCCATGAGGAGTGGAAGACAATACATGCTAAACATATATGATCCAACTTGAGGGGGAGTGTCGTATAAACAAAATTAATTGTATAGGGTTGTACGTGAATGGCTCTTTATTAATTTTTATGTTCCCTAACTTTATATATCCACCATATTATGTATCGTGAGATCAATAAAAATCATCTTCTTCAATGCAAAGACCCAAGAAATAAGCCACTTAATTAGTGACCTTCCAATCTCAATTTATATGCATTAAGGAAACTATCTGATAGGATACCATAGGCTTAGGAGGGTCATTGCATGTTTAAATTAATTAGAAGTTAAATATTGTCCAGAGATTCTCTAACGCTTCTATACTCATGTTTGGCGAGATTCTTGCTGAGAGGGAGAGTAGGAGAGATTGGTAAGTACCTAGGTTCTGAGACTTATCACTATCCTAAAACCCATAATAAAAGCTCCAGGGGGAAATAAAGAAAATATGTCTTAGTGGTATATGCTATGGCATTAAAATGTCCTGTGGATCCTAGGCATTACACTTCAATGATGCTACCATAGGAGCACAGCAGTCGATTTATGTCTATCAAACTGTCCTTTCACCCCTAAAATCAATCGTATCAATAAAAAAAGTCGAATGCAGAGAAAAATCATGTGTTTGAGATCTAAGATTGCATGATGTGTTCAACCATCCAAATGATGCCACATACAAGTGTCAAGCAAGCAAGTCTATACACATGACTATGGCATTTATAACTATATTTGATAGGTGATGCATCTGTTAAGCTTATAATCAACCTTGTGGCATAGAAGTAGGCACTGTCCCAGTAACTGGCGCAACAAGGCCTGCATCCGCCTTGACGGGACTCTGATTTGAAGGTAGAGTTGTGATCCCAGAACGACTCATCGCAGAACGGGCTTCCCTGAAGCTTTCAGATATTAAAATAAGAGAATGGGAATTTTTTGTATCAACAGGTGGATCTGCTGTGCGGCTGTTTCGCTTCCCCTACATTACCAAAGGGATTAAGAATTCTGAAATTAAGAATAAACATTATAAAAGGGGGAAATGGCATCGACTTAACTAAGTTATCAGATCATGCTTGTTGTATGAGTAGTTTACTTTACGCAAAGCATCTGATATTTCAACATTTGAAAATAAAATAAATGATTCTTTTTTTTTTGGGTGAAATAATAAATGATTCTTTTGTGAAAAGAGTCATAACCCATCCTTACCGAATTGTAAATGGCTTTGACTTCGGGGAGCTGCTTTGGACAGATAACAGATAGAGAAACAGAACACTGCATACAAAAGATTATATTCCAAAAATAAGAGAACAACAAGAGCAAGAAAACCAATTTTTTTTTTTTTACTTTTTTAAAAAACAAGGAATACCTGAGGAAATGCTTTAGCAACAGCTTTAGCATCATGTAGACGATTCCCAGCATCTGATTCTATGGTTTCACCTTGATCTAAATTCTGCAGTCGTGGTACATAAACTGGAGTTGGCAAAGGGTTTGGGTTAGTCGCTGCAACAAGAATGCAGTGCTTTTGCAATTCCACATTCTGTTGATTCTGGCTTCCATTTTGAGAAATGGGGAACATCTGAGAATTTGAACATTTTGGCATGAATGATATTCCAGGTTTTCAAAAAGAAATCCTCAGCAATTTTAAATAACGCAATTCAATATATTGATTATTGTAGAAGACTAGTGTACAAGACGACAAAGTGAAAAGCAGGCCAAACAATTAAATCTCAGCATTATTTACATGCAGCAAAAGTCATCATCCAAAACAGGTGCATGATGTTAGTTAAATGAATAGCAACACAGCTGCATAAATCAAATGCATAATACGACTAGTTATAGCACAAATTCGAATATGAAGTAGCTTCAAAATACAGTAGCAATATAAAAAAGACATTATTGACTATCTAATATTTAGGTTACTAAATAATTATTTCATAAGTGATTTGAAGTTGGCAGATGATAAGGAATGAGATATTCCTAGTCTTTTGCTTGACCATAAGGACGATAGGTCCTAAATGATCACTAAGAAGATGGAGCACCAAGGTAGAGCTACTCTAATCTTCTATTTTCTCTTGTGCTTTGTTTTGGTGGGTATGTGGTGGAAGCAGATGAAAAAATGCTGACATGCAACCACCACATAGAAGCTCTTCAACTTCATCAAAGGAAGACTTGATAATTTCAGAACAAATTCCTCTAGCCCAACAGAATCCAATCCATTTTATTTCCATGTTCAGTCAATCCAGGTTGACCACGGATTTTGAACTTGGAAAAGGACCCCAAGAAGGAAACTGGGCCAGCTTTCAGGCCCCACCCAACCCATATGCACCCCTACATTAAGCAGTACATTTTGTTATAAAAAAACAACACATTTTTTCTCGGACCCTCTCTTCTCTCTTGAACTTTTGATCTCCCTAAAGTTCTCATCACCATAAAATTTGCTTCCAATCAGCAAACTATTGAAGGATTCTAAAAGTCAATTTTACTACTTTCAAGTTTTCTAGGTTTCCAACATTCCATGCTTTACATTCCTCATCTAATCAGTTAGACATGCTTCTATGTTTTCACCAAATCTGAAGTTTTTTAGCTATCTCAGATAAGAAAGCTTCCTTGTCAGGATTTTTCTTACTTTGTTATGCTTTTTAGACCCTTCTAACATTTTTGGGTTTAAGGACGCCAAGTCCTCCAGCAAGTTGTGCCTTCTCTTCCTAAATACACACACAAGCACACAAAAGACCAATCCCCTTCAAAATATCTTTTTTTTTTATAAAAAAAAATGCACACAAGCTGAAGTTCTACACAGTCCCCCATATCAATCACCACCTTGAATCCAGCCATGTCCAAGATCCTCTAAATGCCAATACACATTTCTCGGTTACATTAGAACATTCCATTCAAAGTAAGCAAATTTGGAGAGCTGGCATTAAGAAATGGGAGAGACTTATGGAGTAAAGAGATGGAAATACTATTAAAGTCAACAGAACCTTGAAAGGAGAACATGACTCGAGAGCCCTTGAAAAAAGAAAGTGGAAACTAAACGTATACAGCATATCTACCATGAGAGCTTCAGAGAGCCCTTCTGCAATTGCAGCATAATCAAAACCACCACCATCAAAGGATAGAGCTGAAAGCCATTGGAAGAACTTATCAGGGTCACTTATCCAGCCAGTCCGCTGCACAGGGCAATCTGCATTCAATGATATTCCCAATTAAGTAACTATAGTCCATATATTAGTCAATTGCGTACAGATTTTCTTTGTCTAGAAATCATTTAAAGTGCAAAAGATGGGTAACGTAGGAATACATTAAGAGAAATAGTAAGTAGTACAATAATATGTTTATGCATGCACACATAATATACTCAGAAATTCAGAATCATGCATCAACTTCATCTGAAGTTCTAATAATTCAAAGTTATGCAGTCTAAAGAAGAGAATATTTGAGAGAGAGAAACCATTAAAAGATTATGCAAAACCATACCAGAATAACGTCCACGAGTACGATATGTAACTAATGCAAACTCAACATTGGAAGTCGAAGGCTTCTGCATTAAAAGGGATGTCAGAAATTAATAGACAAGCAGCCAAAAGAAAATTATTTGTCAAGCTAGGAAAATATCACGTCTACTAGGATATATAAAGCTAGAACTATTGCACTCTACTTCACATATTATTGAGGGCCTAGGCTTAAACCTCCAGGATGCATGGTACAGCAATCAGAGCGAATTTTCCTTAATACTTCTTTCTTTTTACAAAAAATAAAAATCAGTATTTGAGATAAAAGAGAATAAATAGCATTACTGGTCAAAAGATGTCCCAAAAAAACAGAGAGAGAGGGCGCCAAGAGACTCAACTGCATAGAAAAGCTGTTCAGTCTCTCAGCATAACAAAAATTACAATTCCTTTGAAACACAAACACTCCTTCACAGAGCACTAAAATGAGGCTATAAACAAAATTTTATCCCATAATAGTAGTAAGAGCATGGAGATGCACTTGAAGATATGATCAGTCCTTGCATATAATAGTAGTAATTTCAAAAGTATCACATTAAAACCTTGCAAGCTTCCAACACCTAATAAATCCTTTGGATCAGTCGCACAACTTTCCTCTATCCAAGTAATTGAATCAAAGTAAACCAACAATGGCTTCAATCTAGAGTTTAGGAATTGTGAATTTTAATAGACAGCACAAAATAAGATCACATCAACATATTGCAGCAGTAGATTAGTTGAAACTATCCGATAGATTACCAAGACCAAATCATGCATGTCTCCAATGCATCACTGACAATATTGAAGCCTTAAAGAGCTTTAGCATCAAGAAAAAATTCCAATTATAATATTAGCAATAAAAGAATCTACTGGCCAGCAAATAAAATCAGGACGAACTAATAGCATAATAGACAGCTATTGTTCTTGAAGGCCAAGACATGATTTTACTTTACAGTTCACAAATACAAGTAACACAGTGAAAGACAGCTATTGAAAAGTGAACAAGGTCACACTGGACACTAATATCTTCCTCCTATCTTTTCGCTAGATAGTATCATTTTCATTTGAGTGAAATCATGCATACCTGCCCAGCTGAGTCGTTTCCACAGAAAGACCTGTATGAATACGATAAGGTGTTAAAAATTCTCAATCATGCCATACTAACAACTGTGGAGTGAGGTATTGATAGAGACTTAAGTTATTTATTTAAACTAAAAAAGGAAAGACTTAACATAAGAGGACTGTTAGATGTAAGTTTACCCTGCAGCTCATGAAAAAGGAATCACCTGATGATTTTAATATAGGGTAGTAAAGGGCGAAAATACCAATTTCTTCAATGTTTTCTGGATAATGGTATGTTCCCACAAGAACATGCTTTTACAAAAAAGTCACCCCACTTTGCAGAGCTTCATTTTACAATTAAATATAGATAATCTACAATAACAAGCAATGATGATTTTAAAATGATACATGTTAGATAGTCAATAAGTCATATTGTTAGCGTGTAAGAAGTACATCCCTTGAAGCTTTTACAATGTGTTCTCGAGATTCTACTCCTTTCAGAGAATTTTGTTTTACCGCATTATACAGCAGTTGTACACGAGTGTTGGCTCTACTATATATGCCAACAAAAAATGAGATCTCTTATCTAATTGAAGTGTTGAGCTCTGGAACTCCCTCTTTGTCATGATACCATTTAGCATGATTAAGAATTAAAAATTTAAGAGCAAAGGAAAAGGAAGCTTATTTTTGTCATAATCTCCTGGCAAATAGAGTTTTTCGGCACTGAATTTTTTACGTCTCATTATTAATTGATAGCAAACAACATGTTGTGCGGGTGCATGCAGTTTTATAATGTAGCTCATTATATATAAAAACAATCATTTTCTCATATATCAAAAACTAAACCACATCAGACATCACATCTAAAGCACAACTCCTACCAAATATATAAACATTCAAAATCTTACTAAATTAACCATAAAACGCAACACCAGACGTCTGAATCATAAACATGTCTGTCACTGCCAGAAACTTGATACAGTGCGAAAGAAATTTTGGGAGTACAGGAGTATAAAATAATAAATTTGTATGTACTAAGAGATTCTAGTGATTTTGGATATTTAACTAATTAGCAGTAATTTGGGGTTACAGCAGTATTTAGATTAGTTTAGAATTAATAGTAATTTATGATTCTATCACTTGGGGTTTGCCAGTTTAAGGATTCCTACAAATTTGGATTTGTCAGAGATGAATTCAGAACTGAGAATGTGTTTAAAGAATTGTGGTTTCCCACTTCTGTCCTACGCCCTTTCTCTCACCTCATAATCTCTCTCTTTCCTTCCCTCTTCTATTTGTCCACCATCAATTTCCCATGGTGTAGGGGCATAAAGAGTGGGAGAAAGCATTGAATCTATTCCCAGCAATTTTAATTCTTTAATGAAGAGAAATTAAGGAAAAAGACACAGTGCAAAATAATTGCAAATGATTCAATGTGCCTAGAATAAGGTCTATGATTCAGTTCTCAAGGGTCTTGCCATTTTTATTTTTCTCCTTCTTCTTTTTCTTTTTTTTTCCCTGTGGGGGTATCAAATATTTAAACTTACCTCCCACACCCAAGTAAACCAGAAATATATTACCAACGAATGATCTTGCCTTTAAAATAAGGGTAAGAAGTTAGGACCCAGCATCCAAATATCATGATAGATTCAAAGCAGGCGATTGTTGGTTCTCTCCCCTTAACAACTAGATCTTTGGGGCGATCTCCCCAAGGTTTGATTCAGAAGCCAAGAAAATGTATCAAACATTCATGGTATTGAACCATAACTTCATCCAACTTCAACAGAATTTTTACTATTGTGACGGCAAAACTTTTGCAACGTGATTCCACTAAGTGATGGTTTAACTATATCCACTATTTGATCAGACCCAGAAGAAATAGTTAATAACAGAAAATCAATACTCAAAGTGTCAGTGTGTCACTTTTAAGACTAGTTCCTGTATATATCATCTGATTGGATTAAAGCCATTTGCTTCATAAAAAGGGTTCAACATAAAAACACAGATACACAAAGGAGAACGAACCTTATGATCTTATCGAGGTAATCCGTAAGAATGGTTTCCCAATACGGCCCCATGGCAGCGTTGCTTTCCACTGCGACAATCAGCTGTTTCTCCGCCATGGTTATTTCTGAGTCTCTGTGACACGCGGTGAAGAGAAGTGCGTCTAAGCCAAACAATCACTCCAATTAGCCTGGGCTAAGTCTGTCTGGAAAAACGAAGAAACAGCGATTACGAATATGATGCGTACGGCAGATTTATTGTGGCGAAGGGCGAAGCAGAAATGGAAAGAGATGAATTGCATTAAAAAAGGGGTTGAGGTTTTCACATTAACATTCAAAGAGGGAAAATCCTTACGGGCAATGGCCAGAGAGCGACCCCGCGCTCCGAATGGAAGGGGAAGTGAAGCGCGTTGGGAGAGAAATACGAGAGAACTGGGTATTCAATATCAATAAAGGTTCATACATCTCTATTAATCCTTCTCTATATTAATACTCCCTCTGACTAACTAATAACCCCTGAACTAATATAACGACAACAATCGAACAGGAAGGTTGCTTGTTACGACAAATAATCGTCGAAAAGGTTGCTTGTGATAACAGATAATCGGCGAAGTCGCAAAAGCTGGCTTCTCATCATGCGCCAATAGCAAACTGTGACGTCTAGACTGGTTCGCTATGCGACCAGGAGAAACCCTTTGACCCTTTGAGTTCACTGGGCGGACACTTTTGCACTAGCCAGTTAAGATGCTCCAGCCGCCTCTGTGGGTCCCATTGATGAGAGAGAGAGAAATAAAGGGCGGATCACATAAATATGTGGCACACAGAAATTTCTTTTTTAGCCCAGACAGCTCCACAGTAAATTTATTACCACGGATTTGAAAATCCGTTTAAAAATAATTTTATTAAGTTAGAGGAAAAATTTAAGATTTAAAAAATAGATTTTGGGATAGAGTTTATTAACAAAATTTAAGGTACAATCTAAGTTTTGAAAATAGATTTTAAGAGAATAGCTTTTATGGGTTTTGAAGTAAAGCCTAGGTTTTGAAAATATAATTGTATTTAGAAAGTTACGGTGAAAATAGCTTTTACTGATTTCAAAGCAAAAAGTAAGTAGAAAAGAGGAAAGAAAAGAAAAGAGAAAAGAGAAAATTTATTATGAGAAAAAGTATGATTTGACAAGAAACTATTTTTTTCAAAATTTAGGTTCAAATCGAAGTTTTGTCTTCAAAATAACTTTTCTGAAAAAATGTATGTACTTAGACAAAATTTAGGTTTTAGAACAAAACATAGGTTTTGTAACGTAGTGCCAAGCGAGCTCAGAATAGCTTTTACGGATTTTAAGGCAAAACTTAGATTTTGAAAGGTGATTGTGAACTTGTTTGACTTCTCATCCTAAAACTTAGGTTTGATTTCAAAACCTAGATTTTACCCTAAAATTTAGATTTTGTCCAAGTACTCACATTTTTTAGAAAAGCTATTTTGGATATAAAATCTAGGTTTTACCTCTGAATCCCTAAAAGCTATTTTGAAAAGGACTTTCAAACAAGCCCTATGTTTGAAAAGTTATTGACTTTTATGGCATTCGAGATAAAAACTAAGTAGGAAATAAGAAAAATAAAGAAAAAGAAAAGAGAAAATTTATTATGAGAGATAGTGTGATTTGATAAGAAATTAGCTTTTTCAAAATGTAAATTTCAAACATAGGTTTTATCTCCAAAATAACTTTTCTAAAAAATGTAAGTATTTTGACAAAACTTAGGTTTAACCATAAAATTTAGGTTTCCCAACTAAGTGCCAAACCAATATGAATGAGAATTAGATACAAGCACTTATTAGTAAATGGATCGAACACAAATATGTTGCAAGAGCATTAGGCTGCAGGCTTTATCCCTTTTTTTTATAAACCATCCGGTATCTTGGGTTCATTACCCACCCCAGACTAATCCAGACCCCGGTGAGGAGACCTTATGGTAGTAACGAGGTACCGATGGGACAACCTCTTTGAGGTTGCGTTGATTATCGCATAAAAATAATAAAATTTTAAATACAAATATTATCAAGGAATTAAATATTTTATTTTTTTATAATAGGAAAAAATATTTCCTGAGACAATGACTCTGTGCTTGTTTGGATAGCCCGTTAGGAGAACGACCGTTGGGAGAAATGGCTTTTGAAAATGAGTTTTGGAAGAATGAATAAAATTTATGTTTGGATTGACCGTTGGTAAAAATGAAGTTACGTTTGGATAGACCGTTGATGAAAATGAGTTTTTAAAAAATGCATTTATGTATGGTGGCTGATCTAAATGCTAAACAGGAAATAAGGGGATATTTCCAACTGAACAGACAAATTAGGAAAATGCTAGAATTAGAATGGCAAGTTATAATCAGGCATGTTTATAGAGAGGGGAATAGATGTGCTGACAGGCTTGCAAAGATGAGTGTGGAGCAGGAAATGCAGATGTCTGTATGGGTTACAGCACCTGATGTTGTATCTGAGATTGTTTTAGAGGATAGGGAAGAAATGTGCTTCCCTCGTGTGTGTTGATTGTACTGGGCTTTGCCTTTTTTCACCCAAAAAAAAAAAATTTTGAGAAGTGGCTTTTAGATAAAAATTACTCAAAAGGACATAAATAACATTACTACATATAATTATTTTACACTTTTTAATTAAATTAGGAAAAATTGCAATGATAACATTGAAGAATATAAAAAAATATTTATAATATATACATC
>JANTPZ010151411.1:0-14097 GCA_025593235.1 Vachellia pachyceras | reverse complement strand
TGGTTTCAAATTTGAACCCAAACGTACGTACAAACACTCATTGAAAACTCACCCACCGCAGCTAAATGAACGATGTAAGTCGGATCTGAGTGTAATCAGGACAAAGCTCCCATGAACCGGATGGCAGCCAAGAAAATACAACAAACATTTACAATGATATAGAGAAAAAGGGAATAAGATACACCGAGAATTGAATAAAACACGATTTATAGTGAAGTGCCAAATCTTTTTTTGAATAATACTGGATAACATTAAACTCAACATAAGAGTACAAGAAGGGGTTACAAGCCCCTAGTTTCCATAATCGCCAAAACCCTGGAAAGGGGATGGCAGTTGCTAAAATGTACAAAAATTCCCAGACATATCGTGGATGAGCTTAGCTAGGTAGTCTGCGATAGTGTTCTCCCTTTGATTGAGACTTGCCAAATTGAGCTCCTGTGATCAAGATGGTCAAGTGGCAGAAACCAGAAGAGGGTTGGTGTAAAGTTAATACAGATGGAATGGTGCTGGAGTCAGGAATAGCTGGCTGTGGAGGGGTAATCAGGGGAGACCAAGGGGAAATTTCTCTTGTAAATTGGGTCCAAGTAAGGCGAAAGAAGCTGAACTGTGGGGAATAGCTAAAGGCTTGCAACTGGCTTGGAAAATGGGCTTTAAGAAAGTAATTTTAGAATCTGATGCTGAACAAGTGGTGGCTGATCTAAATGCTAAACAGGAAATAAGGGGATATTTCCAACTGAACAGACAAATTAGGAAAATGCTAGAATTAGAATGGCAAGTTATAATCAGGCATGTTTATAGAGAGGGGAATAGATGTGCTGACAGGCTTGCAAAGATGAGTGTGGAGCAGGAAATGCAGATGTCTGTATGGGTTACAGCACCTGATGCTGTATCTGAGATTGTTTTAGAGGATAGGGGAGAAATGTGCTTCCCTCGTGTGTGTTGATTGTACTGGGCTTTGCCTTTTTTTTTCACCCAAAAAAAAAAGTGGAAATCCAAATCGAGTGGACCTAAACTCATCAAATTATTTTTATTTGAAAAAAAATTAAAAATAAAGAAAAGGTTGAGGATTCATTGAGTTATCAAATTAAGTTTGTAATAACAACATGGTTGTCCTAACGATAAACGGTTTTTTTCCCTTTAAGTGGGTTTTTTGAATTCAAATCCTAATATCTGCAGAAATTTTCATTGAGAGATTCATCCGCCATAACCATTTGTGTAAAGGAGATAGAATCCAAATATAGTCGAAGTAAAGTTTCGATGAACCGTGTAGATTAGCCAATAGAAAAAATTATCAATATAATATATGAACAAAATCTCTTTTTGTTTGTTTAATATATTTACTATTTATCTTTGCCACTATCTCCTTTCAATTAGGTGCTATTATAAATGACATTACGCATTATCTTCTTGAAAGAATAGTAGAAAGCACCACACTTTCTTCCCACTCAAAATGTGACATTTGATAGATCCATGCATCATCCTTTCATCCATATATCTCTTTCATTATGCATGACAACGATTTCTCTTCAACTTTTTATACAGTATTATTATCCAGGATTCTCAATATGAAAATCGGTTGATCACTATCAGAAAAACGATATTTAGCGATAGAAAAATTCATAGCTAAATGGTTATTTTCCATCAGAAAATTTTCAGTTAACAATGAAAAATAGCCATTTAGTGACAAAAAAATGGTATTTTTCTGGTAGTGGATTTTTTTGTGAAATTAAAAATATTAAATACATTACTTAAAAATATTAAAAAATCATTTAGTAGGTAGGGGTAATGTATAATGAGCTTTCAATTAAAAAATAAAAACAAAACACCCCAAATAATAATAATAATAAATTGATAATGCTTCTTACGCGATAATAGTCCTAATCAGAAATTAATGACCGTGAAAGGTTGTGACTGAATTAGATTAATCTGATTATGGGTTCTTTGAATTTGGTTTAAAAACATGTTTAACTTTATTCTGATTATTGTATTTGAGCCTGTTTATGACTTTACCTAATTAAATCAAATCATGAATGTAATTAATTACCCCCCCATCTTTTTTTTGTAACATTAATTACCCATCCATCTTTTTCCCCTGGTCAAGCAAGAAGGTAATTACCGTAAGTTAATTTCTTGGAAAAGAATGGATTCAACTACTACATTGAATAATATTGTTTTTTTATACATACACTGAATAATATTGTTGACAACAGTGTAAATTATCCACATGTTTAGTAGTGGGAAAACGGGTTCAACCCGCGGGTTGAGCCCGCGGGTTCGGTAGCCCGTATGAAAATGCCTGTTTGGCCTGCGAGTTTTGGCGGGCCAGCCCGTTTTTTGTTTTGTTTTTAATTTTTAAAAAAATTAAACCTTTTATATTTTAATAGGAAGATGATGATGTTTCAATAGCTTCAAATATTATTTTAAACCTTATTATTTCATATCAAATGCATACTTACTTTGGAGATTGTTGATTATGTATTATGTTTTTGTATTGTAAACATTGTTGATTATATTTTTCTTTCAAAAAATCAAATAGACTTGGTAAATTTTTATATAAATTTGTTGCATTATTTTTTAAAAGAAAATTTCAATAAAATAATAATAAAAATAAAATTTAAAAATAGGGAAAAAAAAGTGGCATGCACTAAACGAGCTTGGGCTAACATTTTGGCAGCCCGTTTGGCCTGCGTGCTGGCTCGTTTCCCTGCACTACGCATGTTTATTACATTTGATTTAGCTCAAAAAACTGAATTTCTTAATTTTCAAGAAGCAGGTGAAAGGATTGTACACTAATTGTATAAAAAAGGGATTGTATAACTAGGAACTGAAGGAGTACAAAAATTAATTCATTTTTAATTGTAGATAATTATTTTAATATCAATTATTATTTCTGATATTTAAATTTTCAGTTATTACTTGATTTGAAGTTAATTATAGCATAAGAGGGCAGAATTGTGAGAGAGGATATTACCTTTTTTTTTTAAATAAATGGACGCATGTTAAGAAAATGTCAGAAAAAATTAAATCTTTTTTGTATATATTAAGATTGGAAAAGTATGCTCACGTAGGTTAATATCAAACTTATCTTACATATCTACCTTGTAGATGGAAAATTATTTTAGAAAATTAACTCTTGGCCCTAATCCAAGCGGCCACATAAATATTTTCTTCACCTAAACTCATGAATTTACAAGGAGACCACAAAACCATGAATTGATATCTTTTTTTTTTTCAAGGTGCTACTGAAATCATAATATATAAGGAGACCACTAAACATATTTTTCTCATATATAATAAATTTACGTGTTTCAAAAGTACATAAAATAATTTTTTATGTGTATTAAATTAAATAGAGGAATAAGTATCTAAACAACTATTTTCTTCACATATACTCATGAACTTGAATAAAGTATTACCATTAATTAATTAAGATATTCAGAGGGCATCGAGAATATTCCGTTTTACTTTAGTTACTTTATTTTTTTTTCCTCTTATACTAATAGGTTTAGATGCATTGTGTTTCAATGCCCCAATGGAATTAGGACAGATTCTGTGGTTCAAAAAGTATCTATATATATATGATAAAGAAAAATTACTAATTACTCATTAGCAAATTCCCTAAATGATCTTATTGGGAGAGCTTACCATGCAAAGAGTCTCGCAAATACTCTATTATGATTTGTCGGTTGCTCAGACCCCTGATAATAGAGTTCAGAAAAAGCTCTGGATGCTAGATAGTCAAAATCCCTATGTGATTGATACCACATTCTGTCTTTAATATAATAGCCAATTGATTTTTCTTAGAGATATTGAGGAAACTAATTCACCAATATATTTATCATTTTTCTTCACACTAATTTGTTTGACTTATAAAACGATAAATAATATAAAGATATATTGGTATTTTAAAATATATGTCATAATTAAATCATTTATTTAGTTTTCTTTAATTATCTTGCCCAAAAATCAAACAATTGTTATATTAAAAATCGGAGATGTATAATTCAAACATACATTATTGTATAGTTTTCAAAAAAATTGCATTTGAAAGTAGACATACTCAAAACGAAGACTAACATTTTGATGATTAGTCAAGTTCTTAAATGGAGAAAAAATCATCAAAGGAGAATAAATGGTTCTCCAATTTTTCCAAACAAATACAAATAAACGCAAAAACAAAAAACAACTAAAAGTTATTTTTGTTTTTTAAAAACAAGTTTCTATTTTTTAAAATAGAAACAAACAGTCCCTCCTACTAATGTCGACGGAGAATGCTTCTAGATATATTAGACATATGAGGTAGAGGATTTACTAATATGTCGACACAGAATACTTCTAGATATACATGTGTGTGTGTGTATATATATATTCTAAAGATTTGCCCAAATACGCTAAAGTGCAATGTTGATAAGGTTTTTTTTTTGGTCGCATGTTCTTTTCATATACATACACATATTCTTATTTAATAATAATTAACATAAGGTTGTCATGATTTAATATCACATATTGCTTTCAAGAATCAGAATCATTTCCTTTCTGTAGTCCAATATTATTATTTCCCTATATCTCTCTCTCTGCCCTTTTCTAGATGAAACCTCAAAAAGTAAATGTAATCTATAGTTTAATTATAATACAGTATCAGCATATATATTGGTATATATCTCAAATTCCGGAGGCATCTCAATATCTCATATAACGTGACGTGACTATATATATATATATATGTGTGTGTACTTTTGTTATCTCGAATAATCGGTCTATTTGAGAACACGATAGAGAAGTACTTTCATGTAACTCGAGGTAAATATGTTGATGGAATTATCTCATTATACGAAAAAATACGATGAACGGGTTGGATCATTTTAATGAACAGGGTTTTAAAATCTATTCTTTTAGGGCCCGTTCGGGGTGGTGCTGAGTTTTTGGTTTTTAGTTTTAAAATGCAATTTTGAAAACAAAACGTGTTCGGTAAAAATGGGTTTGAGTTGGTTTTTAATACAATTTCAAAACAGATTTTATCCGGATTTGAAAACCACAAAAAAAAAGGTTATCAGATTTTAGTTTTAGTTTTGAAAAATTTATTACTCTTCCCAACGACATTTCTCCTTCTCTATTCATCATCTCTCATTCAACAGTCATCACCTTCCCCGCCCTCCAATTTTGCCTCTCCCACTCCCAACTTTGGCTCCGTTTTCACCCCTCCGACTCCAATTTTACCTTATTTGAACCCTACTCCTCTTCTGCTATTGGCACATACAACAAATCTAAGCACACCTATGCCACCTGAATCGATAACGAATCCAACCTCCACTGACTCTAACTCCAATCCTCGTCCTACTTTTATTACAGGTGGCGTGTTGGCTTTAGCTCACCACGCCTTTTTAAAAAAAATATTTTAAAAATAATATATTACATATTTTTCTTACCTTTTTCATCTCAATATTTTTTAAAGTATAATAAATAATACTTAATACATTCAAAAAAATAGTATATAATATTTTATTTTTCATATCAACTTTCTATAATATTATATTTAAAATTATAACAATATATTTTTGTTTTAATATATCAAAAAAGTCATTATTGAAAATTTATTACTAGAAAAAGAATCAATGAGTCAATTAATATGATATGACTATACAATCTTATGAAAAAATTGGGAAAAAAATAAAAAAAGAAATTTAATTTTTTAAAAAAATATATACATATATATACGTTGGCAACCCTCCAATAGGGGAGGGGTTGGCGGGCTGACCCTAATTATCGGTACTACTTAATATTAATTCTATCATTTTTATATTTTTATTTCAAATTTTTTATTTTTATTATTTTTCATTATTTCATGGTAGTATAATTGATTTGACCTACCTTACCTATTTCTAATTCATAACACCTTTTTCAAATTGAAGACAAAAATAATCTAAAACAGAAAACTAAAAACTAATTTCTTTTTTTAAAAATTTTAAAATTTAAAACCCAAAACTAGGTTATCATGCCTCAAGCACCATGGCAATAAAACCAACCTAATTAAAAATTTAGGCCCGACACTGAACCCCACTCGAACAATTTACAATCTTAGGTGTTGTTACTTTATTTTTTTTTTAAATATTAATCATCTTATTAAAAATAACTTGATTCAAGTCATTATCATATACAAAATCGGGCATCTTTCTCAAGGGAATTCAAATCCCGATGGCCTTTATTATAAAACATTTTTTATTTCTAATCTTACCATTATTTAATATAACATGTACATTATGACTACAGGGTCTAGACGATAATAGATAAATTTTACATGAAAATTCACAAATGTAAACTATTAATAACTTTTTCTTATTTTAGTAGTAAACTACAAAATCTTGTTTGAGAAACCATAAAAACATTTAAATAATTAATTTTATGTAAATCGAAACAAAACTCTTTTCATATACTTACACTTAATTTCGTAAAATCAATTAATATAAAATCAAATTTTATTGCTTTCACGGTTCAAATTATTAATATTTTATAAAAAATATTAAATATAAATCATTAAAATCCCAATCAACGGCTATAAGAAGTACGTACGCACGTATCTACATACGTTATAGCAAATTAAAGAATACATACCATTTTTCTTACCAATGAATATATAAGTAACTAAATGAGTTATTAATATTTTTTTAATACAACCCCTGTTTAAAATTTGCTGCAATTTTTCTTCTCTTGCCAACACAAACAAATATCTTTAAATCAACCCTACTATTATTTTACTCTTATTATCCCTTGGTAAATGTGCATTATTCAATTACTAGGTAGATTTATTCTAAAGTCTCAAGAAAGGAACTTATTTATGAAAAGGTCCCACCGTCAATGACAAGTTAAGGAGCACCATTGACAAGTGGAGTAGCTATCATTGACAACTCTTAGGACTTTTTTTTAAATAAATTCCTTCCATGGGACCTTAAAATAAATCTCTCGAATGGACAATTTTGGTTAATTGCAAACTATTGATTCGATTTACTTTTTGTTAATATTAAATAAAAGGGAAAATGACACACAGGTCCCAAATAAGGGAATTAACCACAAAATGGTCCTAAAGATTTAAAAAATTATCATGAGGTCCCAGGAGTAATTACTGATGTTGTAATTAACAACCTCAGCAGTTACTCTTGGGACCTCATGATAATGTTTTGAATCTTTGGGACTTTTCATTCATTAATTTTTCAAATCATTAATTTTCCTATTTGGGACTTAATTGTAAATTTTCTTAAATAAAATTAACTTATTTGAAAAAAAAAATGTTTCTATATTGTAGTATTTTATATGTACACAAAATTCATGAACCTTGTGAATGGTAAACAAGACATCACCCTTACGTGGGGCCAACAAATAAGGAGCATCTTTTTATCTTTTTTTAATTTAATAATTATAATTAAAGTGACAACTAAATAATATTATTTTATTTCTTCAAGTAGGTTTACAGTTGGGACGCACACACCTCAACATGGCCCCCAATAATAATTCGAACGACGATTTTTATTTTTTAAAAATATTAGTTAAAACTCTTTTAAATTAAGAAGTCAATTAGCATATGTGTTTGTCTATATATTTATTTATAATAAAATAGCTCCATAATTTGATCTTCACTGACCTAAAACGGTTGGTGCAGTTTTTGAATGAATTTATTGAAACCGAAGGAGTAATCTTCGGTCTGGGAAGGTAATAAAGAAATTTGCAAACGAAAGAGAAATCTGCTGCTCCCAACAAAAAAAAGGCAGAGAAGTACCTGAGTATTGAGGTGTAGTGATTAAAGCGGCTGTCACCCTTCAGGCAAACGTGTGTTCGAATCCTGGAACAGCATTCGAATGTAGGAGATACCCACTCCTTGGTGCAAAACACCTTATAGAAGGTGCGCTTATGTATTCCCGTTACGGATTAGTCGGTTACTCCGGATTACCTGATTAAATTGATAGAAGGCTAAGGACTCAGGAAAAGGAGTTGTGTACTGGGAACCAGGGGGCTACCCCTAATTTGCGTTCATGTTAAAAAAAAAAAAGAAATCTAAAAATAAAGAAAAAATAAAAAAGTATAAGTCTTCATAATTTATGTCAAATTTTGAGCTACACTTACAGGTATCTCTAAGCCAGTTTGATCTTGAGATTTAATTCATCTCAGCTTTAAATTTTATTTAATTTATGTTTTAATTGGGCCCTAATAATTTGATCTGTTATGGAAAATTCATTCTGGGTGTCGAAAATAATTAATTTTAATTTATAAAGTTTCATTTTCACCAAAAAAAGAATTTATAGACTTTGTGAAGTTCGATTGTTTTTAATATTCGTGCATTTTCATATCATAAAATTTACATTTTCATAGATGAATTATTTTTACAAAGGATATAAATAAAAATTAGATGAAACGTAGGTCACATTGCATATATCCATTAGGTGAATATCATATATGAATTTACAAACACATTTACACATTTTAACCATAAAAAATAGAAAAGTAACAAGTGTCCACATGAGAATTTGTAAATTTGAAGATTATCTTAGAAAGTGTCACATCACCCATATCAATGCTAGTCTAGATCACCGTCAAAAATCTAGGTTTTCAAATATTAGGTTTAAAAAAGTTTTATTTATAAAATTACACATTTTTTTATTAAATTTTTTGTCTCTCTGTTTTTTCTTTTTCTTTCCTCATTTATACTTAGGGTTTGGGAGCTCTACTTTTTTTTATTTTGAACTTCGTAAAAATGAATAATTTCTCAAATAGAATTACATTTCAAAATATAGATTTTACCTCGGAATCCGTAACAGCTATTCTCCTAAAATATATTCTCCAAAACCCAATTTTTACCTCAAACTCTGTGAAAGCTATTCTCAAACGTATTTCTAAACAAACTTTTAACTAGTTATTTGTAGATAATGCTGTCAACAATTTTCAGTTAACTGAAAAACAATTCCGAGGCACCAAATGGACCCTAAGTAAATGCACTCAGAAGAAGTTAAAAAAAAAACCCACTAGAAAGAAAAAAATTATATGCTTAAGAAAGCATGTCCTCATTAAATAATAAATAAATAAAATGCCTTTTAGCTTATGTAGGAAAAAAAAAGTCTACAGACATTTAGGCCCCCAATTATTGTCACGTCCCTATTACTATTTAATATCATTAAATAAATAAAATGTCTTTTAGCTTATGTTTCACGTATGGCGGCGAAGACTGTTTGAAAGAATTTTCAACACAATCAAAGCATTAAATTGTTGAATAATTGAATGGTTAGGCAAAGGTAGTTTGATTTGATGAAAAAGAATAAGAGTGGTGTGTATAAAATGAGCTGGAAAAACATCATTTTTTATATATAATAACAAAATATATTGAATCCAGTTGGATACGCGGTAGAGAAGTACGTTTACATAAATCGATGTAAATATGTGATGAAGATTATTTTCTTTTAAAAAAAATTGTTGAATATACATTTGTGCTTCAATAATCGTTGACCAACACACCCATTAAAGTTTTCTCAAGTTTTGAGTTCAAATTTTATACATCGTTTAAAAGGGGAGAATTTTTTCTTCCTCATTTAAAATCTAACATAAATTTTATTTAAATTAGTGGACACTGCATTTTATTATAAGGTTCTAAGAATGAGTATAGAATTAAAATGCATAATTATATTATTCATTTCAAATATTTGTTGTCTTTATTACTCACAATGAAAGATAAATTTAACATTGCAGTTCAAAGAAAATTTTATTTCCGTTTTGAAATCAATAATTACTTCTATCTTGAGATTTCTGGGGCTTAATTGAACCCCGAAAAACTTGCTGAGCATAATTGCTCCTGGGGTGATATTTCTGGGGCAAAAATGGTGTTTAACCCATTTTTATATTATAGAAAAAAATGGAATATGGTGTCCCTAGAATTTGTAAGAAAAAACTTATAATATGCACTATGCAGACGGCATTGGCAATAAATTAGGGAATAAATACATTTAAAATTTATGGGATAAAATAGAACAAGTTGTTGTTCATAAATTAGGCGTAAATGCATCATTTAAATATAAGAATTTAATTTACTGACCTCCTAAATTTATAATTTTTTTTCCATATTATCTCTTTTATTAAAAAGAATAGTTTATGGAATCCAAAGCATAATTTTTATAAAAAAAATTAGTTTAACTAATTTTTTTAATTTCTACACATTTATCATCTAATTCATATATATATATATATTATGGAGGGGAGAGAATTTGAGGGTATTTGTTTTTATTATTATTGACAAATACATACCCAGGTGTTATTAGTCCAAATGTGATTTGCAAAATGTTATGTCAAGGTTGAAACGAAGGGGTTGTGGTGGAATTTCAAGTGTGAAAAGAATAATTATGAAAGAGAACTTGTTATGCATACAAGGCTTGTCAAGATGGGACCAAAGAGAGATTATCGAAAGAAAGCAAGCAAATATAGAAAGCTAAATTATTTATTGTTGTGTTTGAAGGTTTAAAAAAAAACGTTTTTGACCAACAAAAATATCATTACATTTGGCATATTTGACAAAATAATTATAAAAGCCAAATGCACATTCAACAGTATTTTTCTGTAAAATGAGATAATCTTCTTTACATATTTACCTCGACTTACGTAAAAGTACTTATTTACCGCTTTTTCAAACGCGCACATTTTGTGTTTCTTACTATGAAACTACGATTACATCCACCACCGTCCTCATTGTTTCTTTTAACTTTACATGTACAAGTTAATTAAGAGTTTTTATTTAATCTTAAATGTAATATCTTAATTCATGCTATTTTTAAAATTTATAATTTTTTTAAAATTATGTTTATTAATCGATTTCTATCAAGAGGTTGTAAAAAGGCATTTTTGTGGGATCAATACACAACCTTTTAAATAACCAATTTTACTATATTTTTTAATTTATACGAATTAATTATCTAATAACTATCTTTAGGTCCGATGCAGTATTTTTTTTTTCCAGCATCATGTTTGATAAGTTTTAATCAAGTATTCTTGAAATTAATAATGGTATCAAATTATTCAAAAGAAAGTTGTGTCATCTAAATGATTTAAGAGCTGAAAATTAAAATAAGAACCTTTTTTTTTCAACCGGTTTCTATATTTGTGTATGAACAAAACTAAGGAAAATTTAGCATCAGATCAAAAATAGATGAATTAATGAATAAAATGTCTTAAAGGTTGATAAATTATTATCATGTCTTAACAGTAGCTGGCATAGTTGTCATTAACAACATCACCAGCTGTCAATAACAACCGGACCAACTTCAGTTAGGACCTTATGGCAACTTTATTAATCTTTGAGACCTTTTATTCATTAATTTTTTTTTGATGAGACCTAATTGTAAATTTTCCTAAAAATAAAAAATTGTTTCACCAAAAGAAAAAAAAGATGCTTTTTCATTACAACATTATATCGCGGAAACTATGTTTAATTTGGAAGTAAATCTCATCTTTGTTTTGATTTATATCCCCTTTTTTCTAACAGGCATTTTAGGTTGTATCTTTACACCAAACTACTCCCTTTTAATCCTGCATATATTACATTACGCCTACTAATAATTTTTATAAAAATTACTTAGCTTTAAACGTGAGGGAATAAACAACCAATTTATAGAAGATTAAAAAATAATGTGTTTATTTATTTATAAAAATATGTTTCTTTTTTTTATATATTCTTTTCTATTATTTGGAAAAATATCGTGAATTTAGGAGATAAAAATATATTGAAATGTTATAAGACGAAAGCAAATCTCAAATGGTTTATAATAGGTGTTGGAGTGGAGTGAGTAGTAGTTCATGGTTCGTTCAACAGTATTTTTCTGTAAAACGAGATAATCTCCTCTATATATTTACCTCAACTTATATAAAAGTACTTCTTTACTACTGTCCTGAACAAAGGCATTATAAATGTCAATTTCTTTATGCTCTGCTTGGATGGAGAGAAAAGTTGGTAGGAAAGAAAATGGGAGGAGAGAAAATGGGGAGGAGAGAAAATTAGAGAGAAAATGTTATCACCTCTCATGCTTGGATGAATGAGAGAAAACATGGAGAAAAGAAAATGAGCAATTGAGTAAAAGACTAAAATACCCAAATTTATTATTTTTAAAACTAATTAATATTATTATCACTAAATAATTTAAAACCAAATTATTTGTTAAATAAATATTTTCATATTATTATATTTTAAAGAAGATAATGTATAAAAAATATTTTTATATTTATATAAATTTATGAAGCTAACGTATTAAAATGTCAAAATAAATATAATTTTATATATCTAAATTAAATATAGGTTGGCCATAAATTATATTTTTTTTATTTTTTATCAAAATAAATTTATATTAATTTATATATTAATATAAACTATATTAATATATATTAATATAAATATTCTCACATATTTATATATTTATATTTTTTTACAAAAGCTAATGTATAAAAATTAAATAAGTTAACCTATGAAGATTAATAAAAAGGGAGGGCTGCGAAAAAGATGAAAAAAGAGAGGGAAATAGGGGATAGTGGTGGGAATAAAATTTTCTTCTCATTTTCTCTCCATATGTGAAGAGAAAAGTTGGAGAGACCCCATTTTCTCTCCCACTTTTCTCTCCTCCCACATTTTCCTCTGCACCCAAGCAGAGGAAAACTCATTTCTCCCTCAATTTTCTTTCTTAATTTTCTTTCCTCCCTCATTTTCAATCCATACAAGCAGGGGTTAAAGACACAAAAGGGTAAAATGCTTTCTATGACGTGGCTATTTCTTTTCCATTGGATGACATGAAGGGCTCAGATCTGGCAATCAAGAGGGTCACATTACCGCTCCCAAAATAGGTGCGAACGCACTCCAAATGCCATAATGGGTCCGTTTGGCAAAACGGTGGAGAAGTACTTATGGGGCTTATTCACACAAGCCGAGGCAAATATGTGGAGGAGATTGTCTCGTTTTGCGGAAAAACACTGTTGAACGTGATTTTGGGGTGTTTGAATGCTTTGCCAAACACCCCCAATATCACTTCCCTCTTCGTTTTCTCTCTCCTTCCTTCTTCCCACCTTCATTCCTCTCCTCTTTCTCTTTGTGGTCAACTCTCTGAAACCCATCTTCTCCTCCTCCCCGTGTTGCGTTGTGACACACCTCAGAAGAGAAAGTTTCAGTGTTTGGGTCATCTGGTAAGGTTCCTTCACCTGGTTTTGCTTGCTACTTTTGCTTTTTTTTTTTTTGTTTCTTTTGTCTTAGCTTGTGATTGCTCAATCCGATCTGTGGGGTGTTTCTTTTTTGGTGTTGTTTGAATTGATGCTGGTTTTGTTTCCAGGTAGATCTGGATGAGTCTTAAGAGTGGATTCTTCTATCTGTTGCCGGATTTCTCGTCTGTTTCTGACTTTTGAACTTCATATTGGTTGTCTGAGTGAGTGGGTTGGTCTTGGATCGTCTTTTATTTAGAAAAACCCGTTTGAAAGGTTTCCCTGCAAGTTTTGCCAATGTTCTTGTGATTTTTTTGGTGATAACTTGCTTGTCTCTCTCTCCGCTGCGATTTTTTTGATGATTGGTTGATGAGATGATCTTGACAATCGACCTAAAATTTAAGCTGCTCCTCCATGAGTCACCATATCTTTGACTCTGGATGTTTCTATTTTTGTAGTTTAACCAGTGTGGCTGGTTTAGATCTGTGCAGTCATTTAAGTCGTGAGCACTTGTTTGATATTTTGACTGACTAAAGATTTTAGATATGGTTTGGTTGATTATTCATTGGTGATTAGGACATATACGCTTTTTTTGGTGAGATTTTTAGCGCTTTATCCTGATATATCTGCACTTAAAAATGAAAGACGATTCCGTTGTTAAAAATCCTGTTTACTCGAAAAGTATTTGATTTGCTTTGTTTTACTGGGTTTGATTATTCCGTGTTTTATGTCCCTTGACAGGTTAAAGGTCCAGAAAGTCCGAGTCGGAGAAATTGTTGACTTTTATCTGGTAATAAAGAAGGGCAAAAGCTTGGAACACTGGTCCTCAAGATTTTGTTGGTAGTATCCATTTTTCGTGAACATTCAGACAATATTTTAAGGGTATTGTCATCT
>JANTPZ010151410.1:0-13599 GCA_025593235.1 Vachellia pachyceras | reverse complement strand
GGGAAAATGGGCTTGTTGAGGCAGTGGACGCTGTTGAAACCAAAGTGAGAGAGAGAAGGAGTGATCCTTAGGGTTGGTTTGGTTTCAAGGTTTTGAAACCTAGGTTTTCTCTTTCATACTCTCTTTTTACTACTCTTTCTTACTTTCCTCTTTCTTACTTTTTCTCTCTTTCTCTTTCTTACTTTCCTCTTTCATACCCACATTTTCTTACTTTTCTACCTCGAAATCTGTAAAAGTTATAACTTTCCAAACATAAATCACATTTCAAAACCTAGGTTTTACCTCGGAATCTGTGAAACCTAGGTTTCAAACCTAACATCCAAACCAGCCTTAAGAGGTTCATACTTCAGAAAATTATCCAAGTCAGGGCAACCTGTGTTGGCAATTGCAGGGTCCCCAAGATTTGGAGTGTTCGAGACTGATTTTGGGTGGGGGAAGCCAAGGAGGAGTGAAGTAGTTCATATTGAATTCTCCAGATCCATTTCTCTTTCTGACAGTAGGCACAGTGAAGTTGCAATTGAAATTGGGGTGGCTTCGAGAAGGACTCAAATGAATATTTTCGAAGACATATTGAAAGAGCAGCTTGGAAATATTAATATCGCTTGTGATTGAATCGGTTAAATAGATTTCTGATCGAGGCGCTTGATTTGTCTTCTCAACCATTACAACAAGCATCAAACGAAATATACTGTGCGCATTCTGCTAATAACTGCTGGCTTTAATGTATTTCAATTTAAACTAGTGAATTTGTACAACCATTCCAAATGGTTTACTTATGTGTGTACTTTGTTTAACTATTCCGGAGAATGTTTGATGTTAAAATGTTGGTACGGTGAGTAACAAAGGCACGCATGCATGGTGTTGCATATATGTGCCTGACCAGATTTGTTTGAAAATAATTTGTGCTTTGTACTACTCTCTCAAAGTCGTTCGCATCTTTGGTTAGTTTTTACTGTGAATAAGTGACTACCGATTTGGAAGGTCGCAAAATTCAATTTGAACAAAAAAGCATGGAAACCATATAACGACTTGCTTTCTTTTTTCTTTGTTAATTCCTTGTTCCTAGCTAGGTGAGTATTGTCCGACATGCATGATCTTCTCTTCCCCATATATGGCTCTGTTTGTTTTACCCGTTTGCACAACGGGTGCGCTTACCGAGACACTTTTCCTCTCACATAAATTGCCTTGGAATCTGTATCCGTTTTTTCAACGGGCTATTCCACGCGCATATCTATAGGTGCGTACGTAGCGATTTGGAGTTAATTAAGAATTGTAAATTTGGTGGTTGTAAATAAGGGGGGGTGTGTGTGAGGGATTTCCACTTGCGTGTGCCGTGTGCGTCATGAGTAATACAGATTTGGCTACCAAAACAGAGAATGAAAGAAAACGGAACAAGAGCTAGTGCAGGGGGGCTGGATGAGTAATAACGCGTACAGGGAGATGATGATTGATGGCCACGTGGAGATATTGGGAGCGGCATCAACCGACCGGATCCTCTCCGGCTCCTTTCACTCATACGCCATCATCGCATGACTCTTACTCCCTCGCAACCACGTGTCCTCTTCCTTCCCTTCCCACACCATAAACCTGTTCAAACTCCATTATATGCCCAAAACCTGAAGCTCACATGGAAATGCGGTAGAAAAGTATTTTTACGTAAATCAAGATAAATATATTGAGAATATTATCTCATTTTACGAAAAAATACTGTTAAACGGATTTTTGACTTTTTTAAACGGAATGCCAAACAAGCCCATAAATAAAGAAGGCAATAATCCAAGTTGAATGGATAATGGTTCTTGATGATATGCATGGGCATGTAGAATGGAAATTTGCCACGCTGCTTGCTCCTACGGATGCCCATCAAACAGACCAGATCGAGATAACACCTAATTTTGGTCTAATATAAACCTAGATTGTAAAATACAATTCAAGAGGTTCGATCTAATCGAGTACTAACCCGAAATAGTTAGAATTCGGTGCTTTCTATTTCCTAGTATTTGTTGTCACCGACCTTCTTATTCTTAAATGCAGATGCTCTAAAAAAAAAGAAAGCCCTTGTTGCTTAATTTGTGCATGCTGACCCTTATCAAGTTATAGATGTGGATGGGATTGGATTCTAACCTAATTGTGGGATTAATCACTCATAACATGGTTAATTAAGATTTGAATTCTCGACATGAGGATGTCTAAATTCAGTGTCCGACATTATTTTAAATAAAATTAATTATTTCTAGTAGAAAGTTACATATCAACAATGGCTTTTATCTTATTTTTCTTGCAAATTAACACAAAATATGAAATATATGAAAATAAAGCAAATTATGTACGATATTTAATAATTTAGTCAATCACTAAACCTAAAACATAATTAATCATATAAAATATAATTCATCAAATATCATTTAAATTCTTATTTCACATAAGTCACAAACTTATTATACTTATAGAAGGTTCAAACTCATAAATCATCAATTAAACAGGACTTAAGGGAGGAGTTTGATATAATTAGGTCATAAGGCCCCCTACAAATACCATGTTAATATCAAAATTATCAAAATCCAACAAAAGAAAAACATTTTGGATTGATGCATTTAGCGTACGGATTGATGATTTAAGTACTGCTGTGTTTAGATTATAGGGTTTATTATATTTGGAGTTAGATTTAATCCAAGTAATTAAAATATATAATTATAATTCAAACAGTACCCTTAACGTAGTTGTTTCAAATCCAAGTAAATTATCATTAATTTTGCTGCTAAAGCTTTTTCCATTCTACATTAACTTTACAATATGAAATTTCATGTTCTTGATTATTTATTCACTTGTACGGTTGCACAAAATAGTGCACTAAATATAAGCTCAATCTCAATCAACGAACTAAATAAGCTAGATCAGATTTGACCCATTAATTAATTTTAACATCCCCGAACAAGCTAATCAATGCTGTGATGAAACGAGACAGAATATTGGAAAATCCATATAATTAATCAAGGTTTGTAACTAATTAATTAACCACAGCCGCCTTTTAAGATTCAAAGGTTGTTGGAGTTTTGGACACCTTACAACAACAACAACAAAATAAGTACAAAACTTGTTACGGTAGCTATTCAGCTCTAGGCCGGATGATCATAGCTCATCACCGTTTAATTTGAGGTAAGCAATTTCCCTCGAGCTTTCATTATCTGCCACTTAATAGCTAACGTGTAAACTTTCATTTAATGATTGGTATTTTGTTTAGAGAAAAGGGTTTAAAAAATATATAAATGGCGATACGCTGATCTATGAAGCACTGCAGAAATCCAGGACTGATCCACAACTAAGATATGGAGCCACAGATGGAAGATTTCTATTTAACTCAGACACGTAACGCAAAGGAAAGCCAATTATATACATACATGTATATTTTTAAAAACAAGACTTTCATATTTTGATCCATTGAAAAATCACACAGCTACTACATCTTCTCTAACCACAGATTCTGTGTTTGTGTTTCGCGGATGATTGGGCCAAAACATGTATAGTGAAGCATTAAGACCTTACAATGAACCGTAGGGATACTGACATCGGTACTGGGAAGTATTTTTCCAGCATGCTACACAGCTTTACAAACTTAAGAGTACTTCTTATAATTCCTGGAAAAATGAAGGAGACTAAAGAAGGAAAAAGAACGTTTTGTACGTGGAAAAAGTGTTTGACGAAAATCCTACGGTGTTAGATGAAGGGTTGATGAATGGTGGCACCTGATTTTCAAGAACTCTTGAATAATTTGGCCATGGATGTTACAGCAGATGAAGCAACCAGCCTTGCTTGATGCAGAAGACATTATTTGTGAGGGCAGATTATTGTTGTTGCTGTTGTTGGGGCATCGTTGACTTCACTCGTGTAACCACAAACGACACCTGTCTACCTTTCTACTTCCTACTTTAGACAGTCCCTACCTACAAAACTTAGCCGCTTGTATTCTGACACGTCTTCACCTTGCTGACACCTCATCATCCATCTCTTTTGTGCGAACCATGTTTTAAAATTATGTCGACACACAAAAGTATGTTAGAATTAACAGCGTCATTTTTTGAAGGTTCTGTTTACGTACAAAAGATAAAATGCACACTAAAAACACGTAAAAATGGGTTTAATAATGTATTAATTGAATCTCAAAGAGAACATGTATTAGCTATATAAATTCTCTTTTGAGATTCAATTTTTTTTTTTTTGCAAACCCTTTTGAGATTCAATTAATACATTAGTAAACCCATTTTTACGTGCTTTTAGTGTACATTTTATCTTTTGTACGTATGATTAATTTGGCATCATTCGCTCATCAGTACGTAAAGCTTTAATTTGCTAATATATTCCGTGGTTGAAACTCATGTATATAATTACATCAATGGTAAGCATTACAAAATCCTTGAATCATGTGCAACCTCGAATGTCAAACACATATGTTGTCTCGGTTCCTCGTTGGTGGGGCAATTCAAGATGAGAGCGAAAGAGAGAGAAGAAAACCCATAATGAAAGTGACTACTGAAACAGTGATCATTATTTTCTATGGTAGTTGATAAAGGAGAACTGTCAAGTGTCAGCCTTTACCGCCAATCATCCTTATCTAAAATCAAGGTCAAATCAGAAACT
The DNA here is from genome assembly GCA_025593235.1 of Vachellia pachyceras. NCBI lineage: Eukaryota > Viridiplantae > Streptophyta > Magnoliopsida > Fabales > Fabaceae > Vachellia > Vachellia pachyceras. The sequence goes on along the minus strand of JANTPZ010151410.1, from coordinate 8,964 downwards.
TTAGTCAACATTTTCTCTCTGTTATCCCATTGTGTATAGGTTTTACCATTTAACCAAAAAAAAAAGGTCAGCTCCGTAACACATGTTCTTCTAACCTCACCTGCCATAATCGTATACATAGAATTACATGCACTGCCAATAAATCGTATATAAATATATCTTCTACACATGATTAATTATTTGCGGAGTGTAGACTCATAATGTAGGGTATATGTACGTTGTTGTCCATGCAATTAATGCACCGTATTTATGTACACACTGCATACGTATATATATTATGATAAATCTAGCTATATACAGTATTACGTACATTCACACCGTGGTTGAGAAAGACGTGGTGTAAGGCCGGCGCCAAATCCTTTTGACTTCAAATGCTTTCGTGAGCCTCTGCTATAAAAACTGACGCAGTGTTTGCCATCAGAAGCAACAAAGTTTCACTTTCGAATTCCAGAGCCACCACGGGCGGCCAATTCCATCTTTGGTGTAAGAACACACTTGCCGATCTAAGCTAGCCTTCTGGAAATTATCTACATCGATCATGGGAAGAGCACCTTGCTGTGACAAAAACGGACTCAAGAAGGGCCCATGGACCCCCGAGGAAGATCTAAAGCTCATCAACTACATCCAGACTCATGGACCCGGAAATTGGCGAACTCTCCCCAATAATGCTGGTATACCATTTCTTCTCTCCTCTTTCTTTTTACTTATTCATGATCATTCGGTTTTCTCACTAGTTAACGCACTGTTTTATTTGACATGAAGGTCTGCAAAGATGTGGCAAAAGTTGCCGCCTTCGGTGGACAAATTACCTGAGACCCGATATCAAGAAAGGGAGATTCTCCTTTGAGGAAGAAGAGACCATCATTCAGTTGCACAGTATCATGGGAAACAAGTACGTCTCTATATATAGTATAGCTTTCTTTCATCTTCTTGGTCATGAATTATAACAAAAAACATATAGGGCTTAATCAGCTAACCTGTTTGGTTTCTCTCTGTGTTCAGATGGTCGGCTATAGCAGCGCGATTACCAGGAAGAACAGACAATGAAATAAAGAACTACTGGAACACCCACATTAGGAAGAGGCTGCTTCGAATGGGAATTGATCCAGTTACTCATGCCCCGCGCCTCGACCTTCTCGAGATATCCTCCATTCTAAGGTCAGCGCTGACCAACCAATCGTTTCTGAATCTGCAAAGTTTAATGGAGGCTCAACAAGCTTTGATGAACCCAGAACTGTTGAAGCTGGCCACCACTATGTTGGCGCTCAAGAATGATCAGAACCCAGATTTGGTTTCACAGAATCTACAACAAATCCTGCAGGCCGCCGGGAATCATCAAGTAGAAAGCCAAGCCTCCCCATTAAGTCACATGCCAACTCAGCCTACCAATGCTATGCATGAAGGTCTCTTGGGCAATATCACAGACATGAGCTGTTCAAGTTCGCAGCAGAATCCATCAGTTCCTTCATATTTGTGTGAGGAGAATCTTATGAATCAGCAACAAAGCCAAGTTGATTTGCAAGGAAACCAAACATTCGTAAATTGTCTAGTGAACAACGAGAATGTCCAAAACATGGGCTATGAGTCAGTTTTGTCAACGCCTTTGTCGAGCCCGACGCCATTGAACTCATCGTCCACGTATGTGAGTAGCAGCTGCGAGGAGCAAAGGGATACCAATTGCAGCGACTTCTTCAAGTTCGAAATTCCTGAGAGTCTCGACATCAGTGACTTCTTGTAAATTAGTAAATTTCAGTTTTTTCCCAGTTTCTCGAATTTCGTTTGCCAGACGTCCATGTGCATTCCCCCCCCCCCCCTCTATCGGCTTGATGTCCATGTTCGTTCAAAAAAGGATTCTTTAATCTCTTTAAACTTTATTCCAATGCGCTTAATATTGTTATCATTTAATTTTGGATGTCTCTCGGGGTCAAAAATTTAGCCGGCTCGCCGTCATTTCGCGTTATTTCGTTTTATAAGACGAATAATTTCTGCAGGCTACAATTATTAGTTGTATATGAAGGCAAATCGGAGGAAAATTCAGATGAAAATTAAATATTTAGATCTGTGAAGGGTGGGGACATGTATGTCCCAATTTGTTTTCACATACACCTGTATCTTGATATATTTAGTAAGCGCTCATATATAATGATATAAGATTTAAATATTTATAATTTATTGTATTATTTAATGTATTAATATTGGTTGGCCATCTTCTTCATACTGTTGTAAATTATACAGTACACTGAAGGTCTATGCCTTTACTTATTATATTAATGTCTGATTGTCTTTATATAGGCCTGTTTGGAATGGTCTGACTTATTTTCATAAGCACGTTCAACAGTGCTTTTCCGCAAAACGAGACAATCTCCTCCACATATTTGCCTCAACTTATGTGAATAAGCACTTATAAGTGGCTTATGGCAGTTTGCCAAACGGATACTCTTTTAACCGTTCTGCTATTTAAATTTGAAATTTTCACCCGAAATTTTATTCAAATCAAATTATCTTTATCAAGCTTGTTGTTGGAAAAAGTTTAGTTCTTTTGCGTCTGGAAAAAACAGTACTTTACTTAGATTAGATATTAGCTTATCATCCTGAATAGCGTCCACTTCAACATAATTGGGGTGTTTGACAAAGCTTCTGAACACTCTAAAAGCACATTTAACGTGTTTTTTTGCAAAACGAGATAACTTCCTTCACACATTTACCTCGTAAATGGTAAAAGCATTTCTCCACCGCTTTCCCAAACGGACCCAATTTAACGAGTTGTCTTGGGAATAAAATCCAATATATGCGTCAGAAATTTAATATATCATGAAATTCAACATAATATATCACGATTTATATATGCATCATGAAACCTTGTTCTCTCCCTCCCTCTCTAATGAACAATCTGCAGTGAGGGGGTTTGATGGAATTATCTGGAAGATTAATCCATCCAGGCGGCTCCTGCGATTTCATATATGGTTTCAGGAACAATTTCGTGTTCTTCCCCCCCCCCCCCCAAAAAAATAAATTAAGGTACTTAGAGAATGGATTGGTTGAATTTGGATCAGCACCAAGATAAAGATCAACCGGAAGGCTCTTGTGATGCCCTAATTTTTTTTTTTTTCAAAGGCTCATTTTATGAATGAGTTTGCTTCAAAGATGGGATGTGATACCAAACAAATAAAAAAGTATCTAAGGGAAAGAAGGCAGAAGAGAAGTGATGAAGGAGGTGCCACCTAAGACTAAATGCCATTTAACTATCATCATGCCATCATTACTTTGTAAAGGCAAAGTCTCCGCAACTCATTGTTATAGCCACGTCGTTGAATCGCTAGTTTTTATTATTATGGCCATTATTCCTACACCGCCATTCCAAGGAACAGTTTAATTTATCTTACGAGCCTAAAATGACCATAGGTTCGTAGACCTTGTCATTTTCCATGTTGGTTTCATACATCTTCTTGAGCAGAACATACTTGATTATAATGTTATTGCACAGTGAAAGAGAACCCAACGTATAAAGTTATTTAAAAGAATATGTGGGGTGAAAACAATGAAGGGGGCAACTATAAATAATAAGTGATGGGTTTGACCTGTGTCAATTATACATGTGTATGGCTTGTATCAGCAGCAGCACAGTGATAGGAAAGTGGGCGTAAACTTGGCAAAGCTGTGCATAACCCTGCCTCCCTGAAAAAGTCGCATATTATTATTCTTCACGCCATTTCCTTCCCACCAACTTACTCCTGCCTTTTTCAAAAGGCCTACTTATATGTGTGTGTTGAGGATAAATTATGAGATAAAATATGACTTCAAAGCTTAAATATAAGATCTACTTTGGAATGCATGTCATACTAAAGACTAAATTTAAGTAGTCACCGAAACAATAAATTTAAGTACGTTGGGTTGTCTTTTCATACTTGTAGCTTTATTTTTCATTTTAGTTTTAACAGCCTCGTGCCCTCCACTCTCTGCACAAAAAACATATCTCACTCTGTTTGGTATCAGATACAGTTGCCTTTAACACTAGATGACATATGGGATAGTAATAATTAAATTGAGTGGGATGTGATATCAGAGCGCAGCTAGCTCCTTTAGTAACGTGGATCTAGAATATGCCCATATTCCACCATAAAAACTGGGGGTAACATAACACACACCCATGGAACATCAAGCACGTCCCACTTTGCTCTGTTTTTCGTTTTTACCAGACCCAATCTCTTACCTTTTTTGGTTTAAACTTCAAACCTTCATGCCCAGCAATACAATACTACTACAGGAATCTCCCAAAATGCTTTTACTTTTGCTTTGCTTTTGAATCTTCGCCACTCTTTTTAGCTTTTCCTGCCCATAATTCGCAGTGAACATAAAAGAAGCCCTCTTTTTCCCTCACACAACCTTTCCCTTTCCTTGCTTTTCTCCATTACCATACAAGCCCAGGACCTCATCATCCGTCATCATCTACATATTCATCTCTAGGCTTTTTGGGAAAGAGAAAATAATGCAATCATCCACGTTCGTTCTCGCCTTCCTCATCTGCTTCATCTCAATACTAACCGTCTCCCTGGCTGGTCTTCTCTCCCAACCAGTCCACGGCCAGTACACTATCCCCGCAGCGCCGCTTCAAAAACCGAGGGGAAAATGCCGGCTGGAGCTCTCTAAGGAGTTATTCGGCGGCGTCAACCACGCTTGCGGCAAGGACCTCGATCGTGGACGGTGCTGTCCGGTGCTGGCGGCCTGGCTCTTCGCTGCTCACTCGAGGTCCGCTCTGGAGGTTTCGGCTCCGGCTCCGGCTAGTGGTGATCTTCCGATGATGCCGGACGACTCGCAGGAGTGTGTGAACTCGCTCCACGACGCGCTACAGAATCACGACATTCTGATTCCGGCGCCCAACGCCAGCTGTGACGCTATACTGCGCTTCTGCGGAATTAGGCTTCACCAGATCGCCTCCTTGACCTGCCCTGCCGCCTTCAACGTCTCCGCTTCTCACAATCTGACTCCATCTTCTGCAGTAACGAACTTGGAGAAGAATTGTCGCAATTCTTCCTACGCCGGCTGCACCCAATGCCTCGCCGCTCTCCACAAGGTATCCTTGTAACTCTTAAACAGAATCCTTGTTTTCTCTGACAAATTTTAATCAATCTTTCACATAAATTTGCAAATGGGGGATAGGGGACAAATACGGAACAACTTGTTGATAAAGCATTGCTGGTGTTTTGCCATTTTCCTTTTGGGTTGACATTAGAAAGTGAGATTGCCATGTGCAATTCTCAACGAGACAGATTTTATTGAGAAAAAAAGCGTTGAAGTCAGAAATGATGGGTGACAGGTGAAAGGATACAAGAAGGAGAGTGGGAGGCGGAGAAGCAAGATGTTGAACAGGGACTGCCAGCTTATGGGGCTGACGTGGCTGCTGGCAAGGAACAAAACGGCGTACATTCCGACCGTTTCAGCGGTGTTGCGAGCCATCATGTACAGCGCCCACCCACAGCAATCCAAGTGTAGCCCTGATCAGGACAACATGCCCTTGGCCGTTGATACCCTCCAGTTCGACAGGGCCCACGCCTCATCTTCGCCCTTCACGTCTTGGATTCATCTTCCTCTTCCCCTCCTCGTTCTCATTTCTCTTGCTGCGTAGCCAGCTCCTGTCTTCTCTCTGCCTCTGTTATGCATTATACATTTGATTGATTTCGGCCGAGTCGCATGTCAATCCTAGAATGTTGGATCAATCATGATCCACTACCAGCTTGACATTGCCTAGTCCAATTCCACAAATCGCTACGGCAAGATGACGTGCTGCTATATCCCATTTTCTTTTATTCGTCAAAAAGTCCACCAGATGAGCTGGATTATTCCCTGTGAGCAATTCACGATTGAATTATGGCCTTGGGAGTCAACTCCATTGGGTCACATGACTAGGATTCCAATCACTAGATACTTGTTTGCGAAGCATGTTGAAATTACGATGCACACAAATTGAGACAAAACTCTTCTAACATATTTACCTAGTTTGCGTAAAATCACTCTCGTTGGATTCCCAACACGCACTAGGATTCCAATCACACGGTCATTATTCCATCTCAATTGCTAACTCCGTAGCTTAGGATTCGAAACATGCCCAAAACAAAACTTCATCATACTCTTTCCTTTTCAATCGTTTTAATTCAAATTAACGGCCACGCTAATTCTTGGTAGTAAAAAAAAAAATTCGTGTTTAGGGCGATGTCATCACAAGATCTAGAAGAAAAGGCAATAAAATGTCTGATTTGATAATATTTATGTACATATTATTCATTGCAAAGAGAATGAAGTAGAACCCTTTTAATGACCAAATGAAAAACAAAAACAGTACAGACGGACGACACGGAGCACTTTTCCCCAGTTGAAGAATGGGTGGATTGAAATCTCACCAGCCTTTGCCTATGAGCCACAACCAGTCAAGAGTGACTCCTGCAAAAATGCCTCCATGAAGAAACAGCACCAATATATTTCCCAGGGCATTTTGTTCCGGTCCCTACAGAAAGCAAAAACAAAAAACCAATAAGATTAATGAAATTCTCCAAATTCTGAACCACCCAGAGATTCCTGACTTAAAGAGTGTGTGTAATACAAACTAACCTTGTAACCTTTTGGTGCAGCAGTGAGAACACAGACAGTGAGGTATCCATTGGATAGCCCCAACAGGGAGGTCAACATTATCATCCATCCCTGGTCACCATACTTTGCAATGAAATAAAATGCCGGAATCAGCAAGAAGCGGCTCAGAATCACGATCATGATTAGGTTTCGGCATTCCAGCTTCAGGAATTTGCAGAGTGGAATGTATCTTCAAATCAAATCACTCACGTTGTAGATCGCAATCAACACAAGAGCATACCTAAGGTACACACGCACCTAGAAATCTCAGCCTCTGAGCCAGGGCATAATGAACAGAAAGACAAGTGGCGCAGTTTAGTAATGAACATAATACCAGGTGCCCAAACTGTGCGATCCAGTGTCTTCTGACAAAAATCCAGGGAAAATGGATAGAGTCAGCACATAGATTAGGAACATATCAAGTGCATAATCAATGTTTTCAAGTAACAGTTGCTTGTTTCCCTTCCTCGCCAGTAGTTTTCGGTCTTCTTCATCCTGGGAAAAAGAAATGGCTTTGTCTCATAAACCGATTAATCTTGAACATTGATTAACTTCTTTCAGATATTTGAAAGAGGAAAGAAGAAGCAGTACCCCCTCAATGGTTGAAGTCTGGATGCCACCAGCTGCAAGGTCAGCTGTAACAGTTTTTGATCCTTCAGAGGCTGCTTTTGAACGGTAGTACTTGATGATGGGTAATTTAGGAAAGACAAATGCGTAAAGAAGGACACAAAGAAGCTCAAAGAATGTCGATATGGCAAAGAACATAACTGAAACAATCGTATAAGATGATAAGAGACCAGTGACCAAACAACAAATGATAGGGTATAACAGTTGTAAATTTTACAAAGTTCCATGGCGACAAGCAAGAAGTGGAACGGCCATCATAGAATTCTGAAGCATTCATCAAGAACTTAACTTTTTAAATTAGAATTTATCATCTAATAACAAATAGATTATAAAGAACTATGAAATCAAAGGAAGCGAATGACTTGTTAGAGATGCAGAGTTGAGCTTACTTGCTCCCTTGCGAAGACCGTCCTTCGAATTCTCAAATGCAGCTTTTGTAATTAGTCTCAAAGCAGAGGTTAACGCACCTGATGCTGCTAATCCAGCAAGGAAAGACTGTAACAAAGAAAGGTACAAAGTCATATTATGTGAACGTCCCTAGCTAAAAAAAAAAAAAATTAACTCCTTAAACTTAAAACAACTCTGTTGCTGAAGCTGACCTGAATGAACTCTGGTTTCATGTAAGAAAGGTCCCCCACCATTCCACCTTGCACATGAGCATCTGCAACTCCAAAAGCACCACTTATGGCGCAAATACCGATAAAGGTTCCAAGTCCTCCTTTGCCAGATGTTGCTAAATCCAACTATGGAACATTAATATAAAGGGCAAAATCACAACCAAGCCTAAAGGAATCAGAATTCACCAACAAGTGAAGGGACCTTACAATTAACACCAACAGAGTACTGATGAAGAAAAGAGTGTATCCAAATAGGTTCCGAAGTCTAGTATTGATTTTTGCCTCATTATAAGCCAGTATTGCCAGTGTTCCAAGAGCAAACTCCACGTATTAGTAATTTTATTACAAATATTGTAAAAGAAATCAATAAATTTAAAAGATTTAAGAGCATATTTGTTAACTTAAAATTAACTCCCCTCCCCTTCTGAATCAAACAAAAATTATTCAAATATCAATTATACCTTCACCTTCTTTTGAATCAAACAAAACTCATAATCTTTCCTTCCCTAACAGCTCCTATCTTTAATAAACCAACCTCCCCTCCCCTATGTTGAACCAAACAAGTCATAAAAGTAATATATTTAACTTCATTAATCTTTTAAAAAATCAACTAATACGAAAAGTACCATAATAATAGTAATAATGTCAATGAGTAATATGGTGTAAACGCTCCTCCAAGTGAGTCATATTATGGGCGAGCACATCGTAGGTCATGCGAAAAGACTCGCATACTAGTGAACTAATATTTATCCAATTCAGTTTACCACTTTATTTTTTAAATTTTTTATATTTTTTTATCTATTATATTTTTTCAACTTGAACTTGAAATATCTTTTTTATTTTCTTCAATACCTAAAATAAAATATCATTTTTCAAAAATTTAATTTATAAAAATACACTACAACTTAAATATAAAATATCTAATTCAAATTTTGAACAATACAATTTAAACATATAATACACTTTTTTGCCCGGGATATATAATATACTTTATAAAATTAAATTTAAACTAAATATAAATCACAAATAAGATTATTAACAACAACAAAGCCATGATCCCATTAGGTGGGGTCTATTACGTAGATCTAACAACGTCATT
>JANTPZ010151406.1:0-17960 GCA_025593235.1 Vachellia pachyceras | reverse complement strand
TATCATACAAGCGCCACAATAAAATCAGGAAAAAAGACTGAATGATAGATCAAGCTCACCAGATGGATTCAAATTTCTCATTGAGGTCGAGGTTTTTAGATTAAAAATTCGAGTTTGAATGTGCTTCTCGAACAACGGGTTGATTCTACTAACCATATTCATCAGAACCAAATCAAAAATTGCAAGAACCTCGAGCGGGTATCTGACCATTTTTGTGTACAAGTCTGGATCATAATCAAATACATCGTGTGCATTGACGTCCAGTGAATCTCCCTCAATTTCAATAACTTGTTTGATAGCCGTCTCATATTTCCCCTCCATATGCAGCCCATCGCTCTGAGATGACTGCTCTCTGAAGTGCTTTAAAAACCTCTGAATCGCCTCATTCACGTCTTCGACGCTTATATTAGTACCCCAGACGAAGGTAGGCCTAATATAGTCTGCATTGTAACCCTCTCCGCCTTCTGATGACATGGGCGCGTCATCAGTGGATGTAGGCGTGGCTGCAAGAGGGGTGGACATAGACGCTCTCCGACTACCTCCCCTTTGCCTGGACCTAGAAGGAGGTGGGGTAACATCGGATAAGGCGAGTCGAGATCGATTAGACGGAGGAGTTGCGAATGCAGACGGTGTCGACGAACGTTGACGCCGCCTTCGGCGAGCAGCATCACCGGGAGAGGATAATGTGTTGCCGATTGGGCTGGAAAATGAATCATCGGGAGAGGAAGGACCTACATAATTTGGCCGAAGTCGTAAGCATACAAACAGAAATCAAATCCTAAGAAGAACGTCGAAGGAGGAGAGATGCTAACCGTTGTTGAAATTCGTTGGAGAAGAATCGGACGCCATGACTATCTGTGAAAGCAACAGCACAACAGTAGGGAGAACGAAGGGAAGGTGAAGCTCCAAAGGCGTTCTGCAGCTAGATATGGCGGGACGAAGACCTGATTTTCCCGCCAGAAAATTTGGGCCGACTTTGTTTGAATGTGGGCTTTGAAAGTGGGGTAGTGAGAGGACGTACAAAGGCCCGTGTAAATATGGCCCAGTAGAAACATGACACCATAGAGATGGATAGAGGTTCCCAAAAAAATAATGGATGCGATTTCGTGATTTATTTCAAATTTAGTGAATGGACAAAAAAAAAAATGAAAGAAACTTTAATGTAATGGAGGGTTTTCTTAAACAATCATTAAGCCCTAAAAGGTGCCAACCAATTCAAATTTAATATCTCATCTTTAGATATTAAAATTATTTTTGTTATGAGAGTTCTGTTTAAATATGGTATACACATGTTTATTTTTTGGGTAAATTAATCTTTTAGTTCATATAATTTTAACCCAACTGTAACTCAATCCCCACATTTTGATTAAGTAAACTCGATCTTTATATTCTTAACTCAATTGTGACTTAATCTCAAAACTTAAACTCGTTACAATTAAGTCTTCATAATTTTAACTTTTTTATAATTTAGTTCATAAGTTTTAAAATATAAAATCATATATATAACAAAAGATCAAGAACTAAACTAAAAAATGGTTAAAAGTATATTAACTAAATTACAATGAATCAAAATTTTGAGATTGAGTTACAACCGAATTGAAATTATCGGGATTGAGTTGCATTGAATAAAAATATGTTGATTGAACTGAATCACAATTTAATTTTAAGCACAATTTTAAGGATTAAAAATGTTAAATTTCCTTCTATTTTTTCATTAACATGGAAAAATGGAATTTGGCAATTATAGCAAGCTTCGCTGCTTTTTCCTTTTCTTCTGCGGCGCTTTGCCTCTAATTAATTAAACATAACATCATATTCTAGACAAGAATCCAATCAATCATTGGAGACCCCATATTTTATGCACTGGGCATGATTTGAAAATGATCTGTATTGACGATAAGACCAGTTAAATATACTATATAGTGATATTTATTGATTTTTTTAATTGAACAAAATGATATTTAATTAGTGAATCTACTTGTTATAATATTGAAAGATCAATTTTGGTAGTGTGATTCCAAATGGATGCATTTATGGTGCATAAGTAACAAGACTGGCCCACGATAGGCTTAAAAATAGGGATATATATATATATTTCTAAGAGGATTTATTGTAAGGTCCCATAGAAGGAAGTTATTTATGAGAATGTTTCAAGAGGTTATCAATGTAAGTCGATGAGCATCATTGACAAGTAGAGCAGCTACCATTGACAACCCGTGGGACCTTCTCATAAATAACTTCCTTCTATGGGACCTTACAATAAATCCCCATAATTGATAGGGTATCAAACCATCAATCAATTGCTTTGTAACAAAGTGTGTGACTCCCTCTTTTCTATTAAAAGCCAATAGAGAGCACACAGTATATGTGCTGCTTTACTTTAAAGGCTAACTCAACTTGTTCCCACCAAGATGCTTAATCTTTCGTTACCTTTTCTCTCTTCTCTTCCTTTCTTTCCCTGTTTTTTTAATACATGTTTATTCATTGTAACTATAAATATATATATTTCTAATTTGTTCATTCATCATGTTTCTGTACATGCACTGCATCAAAATGTGCAGCTTTTTATGGTCTTATCCTAAGCTTCTCATTTTTCATGCAAAACATGGTTTTTGATATTAATATATGGGCCGGTTGCTTCACCAAAAAAAGCTAAGTTGAGAGATATCACAGTAAAGAATAAAAACATATAGAATCACACTTTAAAAGCTAACCGTTGATATTAGAGAGTTCAAAACTTTTGAAAATAACATTCCAAATATGGAAAATCATGATAATAAACCTCTCTGAGAAGTGATAACATTCTTTTTTTGTGAACAACAGCAGATTGGGCCTTTGGCCCCTTGGAATCCCTCGGTATTCGACGCCTTTTCCTGAGTTATTAGCCTTCTTTCAACTGGATCAGGTAACTCGGGGCAATCGATTAATCCGGAACGGGGAATACTTAGATACACCCCTTTAAGGTGATTTCCACCCTTACCAAGGGTGGGTATCCTCTCCCTTTAAGCGCGGCTCTAGGGATCGAAGTCTTGACCCTTGGGGAAGTGATAACCACCTTGACCGCTGCACTCCAACGCTCGATGGTGAAGCGACAACATTCTAGTAGCTCCACACTTTACTGCGACTACACCTCAATGACACTACGTTTCATCTGTCGTGTATTTTGAAGTTGCAGAGTCCAAAACCTCATTAGGCCCCTCTTTCAGAGTAATCTTTTGGATGAAGACTCATGACACTACGTTTCCTTTGTCATGTATTTTGAAGCACGAGAGATTGCCTTTTAACTTGCTTGAATTACATTCGACGAAAAAAAATATAACAAAAGATTTCATATATATATATATATCAACAGTATAGTAATATATACCAAACGCACTGATGTGCTGGGAAATTAAACGCATACATGGAACTACTACTACAATTTTAGTGGAAGGTAATATAAAGATATAGCAAACACTACTACTGTACGTACACGTAATAAGATGTATATATCCAGATCTCTGCGTACGTCCACTTAAACAACTTTCTGATGTCGTTTTTAGTGGCCATGCGTCTTTAAACAGAACTAGTTAGGTTCGAATAATACTAAGCTCGTAACACAGAATCTTAACTTTTAGCTTAGAGATTTATGATTATATGTCGTTGTTGAGACACCTGGAAATTAACTCTAGGGTTTGAGGTCAGCGAACACGATTCAGTAAGCCGATTGAAGTGATAGAGAACTGATTATTTAATACTACTAAATCATTAGTCTTTAACAACTTTTAATACATGTTTATTAGTAGTAATTAAGCTGTAAAAGTACGCACTATTAAATTAAAAGAAGGATGGGGACAAATCAAAAGGGACACGAAGTTCGGTAAGAACATCATAATCACGATATGACAAAAACCTAAGATGACAAACTGCAAAACCTTCACTTAGTGTAGGGACATGTGTAAATGCTAAATTATCTGTAAAGGAAAAGGGGCAACTAAATCCTTCACTAAAAAGTCTCAATGAGATATGTAAGGAGTATAAATATATAATTTTTTACATTATAACATGTCGTTACATGCTCCAAACTTATTATTAGATTTTTAAACTTTCTTTTTAAGATTTCATAGTAATTCTGTACAAAAAAGAAAATTAAAGAAACGAATATAATAGTATAAATGATAATCTATGATCTATCTTGTATGCACCTTTTTTGTGCTATCTAAAGTATCTAAATTACTGAGTAAACTAATATATTATGGCGCCTCTGTTGTAATCACTCCTTCTTGTCTGCGTTCACAAAGCATCAATATTATTTTTCTATGATTTCTTCACATGTGTGCATTATTATATGTAACTAGTAATGAAACTACAGGAATTATAGGCATGTTTTGGAAAAATGAGCTACCACCTCAGATTCAGAATGTAAAATTTAGTTTTGAAGTGCAATTACAAATTAAATCTTATATTTAAAATTGGAGGTAGTATTGCAAAATCCACTCTTATTTTGTTATGGAGTATAAGTGCATATCTATTTAAATGGTGTGTTCATGTGAATTCACCAACTCACATATATAAATGAGGAATACGTAGTCATGTCGTAGAATTTGAAGAATGAAGATCAACGTTGACTACACACTCTTCTTAATGTGTGTGTATGAACTATATATCCGGATCATATCACCTCACTCTTAGAACAAAATTCACGTAATAAATCTGAAAATTCTGGATTTTCACTAGCTAGAAATGTATGAAAGACATTTAAAGATATATATGGTCTGAGTCCAGTGAAGAAAAATCTTCCCATACGCCTCTCTCTCTCTCTCTATATATATATATAGCTATAGCCACAGCCTTATTAATGAGTTCAAAAACAATTATTAGTGCATACAAAAGAAGGAAGCTAATTAACTATATAAATCACTAAATCACCCATCAATTATTAAAATATGATCTCTATAATTAGGGGTGGGGGTTGGAGAAATAAGGCATGGGAGGTGGGGGGAAAGGATATGCTGGGTGAAAGATAGAGTCAGGAGCAGAAGAAGATGATGATAATGGAGGAGCCATAGCAGCAGCAGAATCAACATTATGTGTCGTCTGTGTCGCTACGTTGATGAGATTGTTGTTGTTATGCTGAAGAAGAAGAGGGACTGAGGAAGTCTCACCAAAACCACCATGAAGATGATGAGAAGGGCCTTGATCATGAAGAAGACCAGCAAACAGATGCCCTCCAATCCTGACTGATGTATGGTACGCAAATTCATTCACCCAATCATCATTTGATCGCACTTGTACGCTCCGAAACATCGCCGTCGTCCTCAAACAATCTGGAAACTTCTTCATCATCATCTCCTTTTCATCTGATGAAACTAATTAAACCACACAAATTATTTGTTCAAGATTCACATGGCTAACAGTTTCTTAGCCCAATTCTGGGTCTTTTAATTTTCTAGATCCTAATTAAGCGGAAGTGATCAATAAATATGGGTTGGAATTACTCTAGTTCAAGCCAAATTAACAAATCCAAGTGAAGAAATAAAGGGTTAACTTAGGGCAAACCTGGGGGATAGGGGTTGTTGTTTTTGTGCCTTTTAGGGAAAAAATGAGGAGGAGGATGCTCCCTATGGCGTCTTCTATGATCCACAGGAACCCAAGTGCTGTGAACATGAGTTTCACACCCAAACCCTCTGTTGTTGCAGCAAGTTCTACACCTCTTGTGCTCACAACCTTTCTTCGCTTGGTTCCCACAGTCTTGGCACTTGCTCCTCGCTACTTCCTCCCCTTCCATTTCTTAGGATCAAATTCAATACATATACACACACACATACATATATATATATATATTAAAGATCACGTAGCTATCTGTTTCAATTCCTGGTCTCTCTTCTTCACCTTTAGCAGTCTCTCTGTGATGGTGATGGTGATGGTGATGATGATGGGTCCGAAACGAAGCTAGCAATGACTTTCTTCTTTTTTTAGTTTGGAAGAACTATGTATAGATTATATTATATATATAAGCATTTTACTGAGTTCAAGAATGGAATTTCATTTACGCCTTGGCAAAGTAGAATCAATTCTAGTTTGAATTACACACGAATCAAAGCACAATGTTATGCGTGTGTTGTATAGTTGTAACCACATATGGGTTTAAGATTATGATAGCAACTTGAATGATTGGATGATTTAGCCTATCATTTACACAATACAACTCTTTATTTGCAATTTTGACAGTCGTACGTTGGTGTTGTTAGAAATACTTTTATTGTACGTAAAAACATCGTTACCGTAAGAACTTACAAGGAGCAGCACAAGTCCACTGGATATATAGAGATCAATCTGTGTGTGGGTGTGGCGATATTTTATTTTACTACATTAATAGCCACTTAATAAATGTCATGTATTTTTTGTCATATCAAGATAGCTTTTATATACGCTTTCATGCTTTATATTAATCGGAGTCTTTCCGTTTATTTGGAAGGATGTTTTGAAGCAGCCTGCATTTAAAACAATAAATGGGACAAAATCTAGAAATACCCTTTAAAATTCTGTGACTATCTTTCAATCTGCAACCCTTTATTTCTTTTGATTTAGAGTATATATACTAAGTCTTTCAACTTTTCGCACTTGATCGATCAATAGATTATTTCAATCTATTTTTTTTTCTTTGGAGATTTGTGCGAAATTCTACTGGGTGTATTTTTGTGAGGAACGTAGTTGACAAAATAGGAGATTGTAGGGTATTAGAGTTAACCATAAGGACGTGATGTAAGGTAATTCAGGTGAAGTAGAGACACACACGCACAAAATTCATCATAAAACACCGTTTCTCAAACCATCTTGAAATCTGTAAAATTGTAGGGTATTAGAGTTAATAATAAGGACATGATGTTTGTTTGGAAACACCATTTCCCAAACGGTACACACATTCCAATATAAAACCATCTCAAAATCTGTAAAAAAACCATCTCGAAATTCATTAAAACAATCTCGAAATCCATAAAATCATTTGGAAATCCGCAAAATACCTCGAAATCTGTAAATTTATTTCTCTCAACGGACTTCCCAAACACACCGGGGGCAAATAATAGACGAGTAGACAAACATTCATTCTATTTGAAGGAGGGAATGGCCAAATCACTAATAGTGTTTTGAAGCATATTTTATAATGGAGGGTAAATGGAGTGAGGACAATAAATTGAAAGATGCTTCAACTGTACAGTTGTAAGCACTTTGAATAAATAAATTACAAACACTTGCAGAATAGTTTGACTTCCTATTATGAGCCTATTTTATTATGTATGCTATCAGCTATATGCATGTCTTGTAAATTGTAGATGTCTTACGTCGCTTGATGCTACAACACTAACATTTTTTAACATATGGGCATATATGAAGTACCAATTAGGGAACGCGGTCGTAAATCGAGGTAAATGTATGAAGAAGATTATCTTGTTTTACGAAAAAAAGCTGTTGAATATGCGTTTGACTTTTGAAAACGTTCCACCAAACATACCTAAAAATCAATGCCGACTTCACATAGCTGACCGTGCCTCCCGCACCCCAACAAAACTTTTTTTTCTTTAATAGCAAATGCATGTCTCATCACAGCAACATGATTTCAGGTTAAGTGCTGTTGTTTTGAGATGTTCAGATTTAGTTGGTTTCAATTTCATGTTTTTATCAAATCAAAATATTATTTTCAGAAAGTAAAAGTTTGAGAATATTTTATTCCATATTTTATACTTAACAAGGTTTAGAGTGAGCATAGGAGATGGCGTACTATCTATTGAAAAGAAAGTGATAGAACATTGATTAATACGATTTAGACATATATAAAAAAGTTGCTAGAAGATTTAGTGAAAAATTGGATCAAATCACATGAAGTTCTCTATAAAATATAGAAAAGAGCGACGTTCAATTCGACAAAGTCGTTGATCTCAACCTTATACTTAAAAATTTATCTTAAAATTTAATGATTAAAGAAGTACAATAACATGGTGAGATTCATATAGTTAACCTAATTCAATGGGATAAAACCTAGAGTTATTGTTGGAGCATTCTCGCTTATTAAAAAAAAAAACCAAAACATAGCAATCTCCCAAAAAGTTGATTTTCAAAATTACTTGCTTCCTCTTTACAAGCTCTTGATCCTGATTTTCTAAAGCAATTATGATGTATTTGATTATTAAAAAAATATTAACTTGGGAAGACACGAATATATATATAAATATTATCTATGATTTTTAATTTAAGAGTTAATTAAATTTTTTATATATTAAGGAAACTAGTTAACTAATGTATTTATTATTTTTCTTTAAATTAATTCATTTAACTTCTAAATTGGTATATAATCTAATAATATATATAAGTATTTAAGAATATATAATATAATTAAGTAATTTATTTAATTTTTTGTCAAAATTTATTTAAATTTTTTAATAGATTAAATGTAGCATTAAATTAGCCAAAATTGTGGTTGAAAACAAACCATTTGCACCTTACCTTGCACATGAGTAATTTGATGTCAGTCGATAACAGTAGTCACACTCACAGAACAATCTTTTTCGTTATGAATTTAAAGCTTGATATGAAGTGATGACAAAAAGTATTTGTAATTACACTTGGCAAGACATCAAAGACAGAAAAAAGAGGAGTTGATAATACATTGCGGTGAAGAGGCAGCCTGCGAATTATGTTTAAGACAAATCTTCTTTCATGACAGTAAAAGAGGCCTATAGGCAGAAGGTCAAGGTAATTAAGCCATTACTGATTCCTGATCTGATACGCGCGCGCGCGCACAATTATATATCATATTGAACCGCGACACCTACGAACTACTTGTGATGGAGCAATATCAGTTCGCTGGTCTCTAACAATTCCAAGATGCGTAGTGTTAGGATTCTGGAATTTCAGTACGCAGGTAAGAACTCGAACTCCTACAGGTTTCCATGTAAAATAAAATTCAAATCCTGACATTGAGTCAGATCCAGTGATGAATGATTATGTGTGTAAATATGGTACACTGGAACACAATGAATTAAGGGCAACCAACAATCATCTACAGTAAAAAGACCAAGGTTAATTTACTCACAAAAAAAAAAAAGATCAAGGTTAAAGAGAGGCTACAATTCATCTTTTAGTAATCATAGAGTACTGATGATCCATGAAGTGGCAATGGGAAACAAATAAACAATAGGAAGTTATCTAGTCATATGATAGAAGCAGCATTGTATTGCAACCAAATGAATGAAACCTCGACTAAACACAGATTAAATGAATTTTACCGAATAAATCTGCAAAAACCGCAACTCAAGCAAATTTGCTACCCAATAACCCATCATGTTATCAAAGTGCGGCCTTTCACCTTTTTCTGTACAGTAAACTAACCCCAACTAAAGTATGACAATTTTATTACGATAAGAAAAAAATCAATTTAATAGAACGGGAAAGTAAAAGGATATTTAAAAAAAAGGACAAAATAATGAAATTCACTCTAACAATATTTCTTCCGGACTATACCTAATTTCTACGAGGAAATATCAGTTGACCAATGGGCTTGTATCTTCTGCAGAGAACTGACCCGAAATGAATTGAAAAATGCTCCTATAGACCAACAGAGCAATCACCTTACTTGGGCAGTTGAACAGAGTAATCCAGAAGCATCGGCACCAATCACTGCAAGATCACACACGGCACAAAGCTGCCCCTCCTGGCTGGGCACAATACGGGACATACAACATGGGCATGCTACATCTTTGTGCCCTCGATAGATTGGTACATAGGTGGCACCGCAAGTCACAAATTGGTTTCGGAAATCATAATTCAATTGGGTGGCATCAGTCATATTCCTTTCTGCAGCTGCCAACACTTGCCGAGCAGTCTTAGCTTGGTTTTCAATAGTAGGATTGGTCTCAAGTAGCCTCCTGGCACAGTTAGCAGCTGTGGCAAGGTTCTTTGCCTTGTAGCAGACAGACATTGCATTCAGCAAGGCTAGTCTCAAGTGAGGGATCTGAAGGTTGCAATGGGTGAAATATGCTCCAAGCTCCTGCTGACGTGCTGGGTCGTCCTTAATTTCCCTCCTCTTCAGCTCTATCTTCAGAGCCAAAACATACTCTTTGACAATAATAATCAATTCCTTCACATCATCCACGTCTCTCCTTGACTCAACAAAAATCAAAGGGATTGCATGAAGGATGTTAATGAATGTCCGTAGAGCTTCAGTGAATTTCCCGGCTGTTGTTAACTTATAACCAGCTTTGAGCTTTTCATCCAGTTGGGACAATTTGAATGGAAGACCAGGTGGGCCTCTTACATTTGGACTAGATGACTCAGTCCAACCTCTTTCAACTGCAAGTGTTATTATTGGAGCAGATGAAAATGCAGACAGATAGGAATGACTGCTGCTATAAAGATCAAGAAACATGGATCTCAAGGGGACAAAATTTTTAATCCCAAGTTGTAGGTTCAGTAGCCTCATTGCAGTATCAAAATTTCCAGCAGCAGCATGATCAGCTGCAAGAGATGACCTCTGTATCCATATCTGGCTTATCGGCATGCCAGGCTGTGGGGCAACAAAAACTGAAGATTGCATACCGGAGGAAGCTTTTGGTGTGTCAGCTTCAGGAGGCAGCTCTAAATCTTCCATCTCCCATCCACCCTCTTCATCATTGTCTTCATGCACTTCTCCATCCTCCAAAATTGCAGAAACATCTCCATTTTGTAAACCATCCAAATCAACTATGTCAAGATCCTCACCCCAAAGCCCATCAGCAGCCTCATACTCTTCATCAGTAGAAGCCGAACCAATATTGTCAAGGCCCCCTTCAAAGATGTTTCGCATGACCCTTAGAAGGGGCCAATCACCACCGCACATGACAGGTGATGGCGGCATCAAAAGGGATGGTGTTTTTCCATCAGGAAAAGGTGGGACATTCTCCCCCAGTTCAGTTGCAATACGTTCAGCTACCTCAAGTAGCCCATGGACTGATGCAGTGACATAGGCAAGAGGCAAATGACCCACCGATTCCAAAATCTTAACACGCTCGTAAACATCACCCAGATACAGGGCTTTGTGAAACTGACCCATCACATCATTTTTAACTTCAGCGACTTTCAACATCTTGGAAAGTTTGTCCATGTTACCAGTGATGAGGTAAAGGAAAGAAAGTCTCTCAAAATTTTTGGTCCTCTGGTATGCATACTCTACTGTACCAACATTTCCTTGACGAAGTGCCTCAACCCCCAAACCAATGATCTTTCTCATCAATTGCTGTGGCTGATGCAACCGCAGTTTGAATGTTCCCACTCTTTAAAGCCAAACTAAACCGAGTTCTCTCATCTTTCACAAAATGGAGGGCAACCTCAGGAAATCCTTTTTGTTGTAGATAAGCAATCATAGCCTGCCCACAAAGCTGTGAATTCCTTATCACACTCATGACAAGGTCATATCTTTTCTTCAATAGAGAAAGTTTGAAAATATATTCAGTCGCATCAATGACAACAGATTTACATTTACCATCCCGATCCAAGCAGAATATTGTGTTTCCAGAAACCTTCGCAATGTAAATGGGGACATCCAGAGTTTTAATTATTCCACTATCCCCGTTAGGAAGACAGTATTTGATGTGATTTAAGGTTGTGTAAATAAATACACCATTGTCATCCCAGCCTCCACTTTTTACACGAATTGTTTCATGGAGTGTGCATTGGTGCACCAGCTTCTTGCTTGCAATAATAATGGCATGTTTGCTGAGTAAGGCAACATTTTCCATATCATTAGACCAGACAACATACTTAATAAAAGGGGTTTGAAGATCACCAACAATGATCCTCTGCTGAAGATCAAATATGGCAACCCTGTCATCTGACCTACAGAGCAAGTTCCCTGTTCCTGCATAGAAAATAGCATCGGTGGGAAGTGAGAGGGCACTTCTTTTAACGAGCTCATTCTTCAAATTCTTTGCTAGGACTTGGTTGTTTGCTTTTGTCAAGCACTACAAATCTGTTTCGAGCCACAAAGACTGCTGATCCTCCTAATCCTCTCCTTGCTTCTTGCATATCACCCCTACCAAAACTGTCCTTTGATATAGAGTACAACTCATACGATCCACCATCAACATCCGAACACAGAAGAACTGCATTTTCAGTTGGGCTATAAGAAAGAGTCCTAGGGCTTTGATTGAGGTTTAAAGAACCAGGTCGTCGAATTGGGAATACTTGTGTCTCTCTCTGTGTTGAAAATTCATGAAAACGTAAAAACCTATCTTTTGTGAAGAACAGAGAGTCACCACTAACTGCAAAAGCTGGCCTCTCTCTCTCCAGCTTAAAGACAATCATGCCATTGTCATGACCAGCTGCCAGTAGATTCATTTCAGGATGTACTGCTAAAATCCAAAATCGGTCATGCTCTCGGCGGAATGTTTGAATTCCAGTCCGCTTTGTTGCATCCCATACCCGAATGCTTTTATCCTCAGAATTCGACACAATGATGTCATGTTTGGCATGGAACGTAACGCATGAAACATTATTCATGTGCCCTCTCAACGTGTCAAGTTCCCATGCTTTAGTGTCTGAAAAAAGAATATATTTTATTAAAAACATAGAAAAGCTTACTTCAGAGTTTAACTACTGCACCCATTTATGGTAAAACAAAGCCTGTAAATTTTAATTCATGTAATAACTGCCTTGGACGTGTAATTTCATGCCAACGAATACATGCAAGTTCCTCAAAAGTCAAAACTAATTCAAATAATGAGATTAGCATCAATCGCTTGGTAAAAACGTGGCCTGCTCAATATTTAGAAGAAGAAATGAAAAGCCATATATGTTTCCGATTAGTTATTCAGGACTGCATAAAGTATATAACTAAGTTCTATGCCTACCATTCATCCTCCAGAGTTTCACTTGCCGATCATCAGCTCCTGAGACAATGAGAGGCAGTGTAGGATGAAATGAAGCCCAATTGACACCTCGATCATGACCTTCCAAGACATACTTAACAACCGCGTCAACGCCGCCAAAAAGATCTGTGTTCATTTGACTCAGTCGCAGTATGTCATCTGCAGGAGACCCAGACTTTCTCTTGAGAGCACCAATATCCCATACACGAACAGTCTGATCCAAGGAGGCTGACACAAGAAGATCCTCTTTTGGGTGGAACAAAGCACACATAACGTAATGATTGTGGCCAGTTAAAACAGAAATACAGGTACGTGACTGCCAGTTCCAAATGCGAATGGTCTGGTCATCACTAGCACTCACAATCCATGGGTTTTCGTGATGAAATTGCACTGTACGAATATAATCAAGGTGTCCTAACAGTGTAAACAAACATCTGTGCAACTTGTAGTTCCAAACCTTAATCTTGTAATCATCCCCTGTCCACAGGAAAAAAAAATCATAAAAATCACTGAAGTGAAATCCCTCGTTGCTACATGTACCCAGTAAGAAATGAACGCCCCCCATCCTAAAAAACCGGGAAAACCCAAACATTAAAAAAAATTCTAAACATCAGGACAACATGTAGCGTTTAAATGTTTTGTCTAAGGCTCTAAGCCTATGTTGATATCAGTTACGTAGTTTCCAATCCAGAGATTTCAATGGCCCAAGTACATCCTATGCATTAAAGACATCTCAATAAATCTTCACAATCTATAAAGCTCATTCTGCCTCCTTATTGCTCTTGGTATTACCTGTTGCACCATCCTGGGGCAAGTACAGTAAATAAGATGAGGCAGCAAAAGTTAAATTGACAAGGCAAATTATTCCATGGAGGACAAATAAATATGAGGCGACTTGTACGTAATTTTTCTAAACCTGCATTGTCCTTTATGCCGCTCAACATAGAAATACAAAAGAAGAAAGAAAGAGCAAAGACAATCATTTATTCTTTATCTGATAATCACACAGAGTAAGAATCAGTGGATCAGATACTAAGCAGTAAGAGAAGATAGTCATCAAACATACAGAAAGCACAGTGGCGCTGTAAACTAGGTACCTCCAGAAACAAAGAGAGGCTGAGATTTATGGAAATGAACACCTCGAACAGGCCCATCATGCTCATCGAATCGGTCAATCAGGGTGCCCATTCGGTAGTCCCATAGCTGGATCACTCCACTGTGAAGACTTGCAAGGATCCACTGTCTCTTGCTGTGGAAACTAAGCCCCTTCACTCTGTTACTTTTGGTCTCGAACTTCGTCAACATCTTCCTCAATCACCGTATCACGAGCACAGTCTCTGCAACATCCATTTGCATTAGAATTCCCATTCCATCAGAATCAAAACCAGATCAAGCTGAATTCCAACCGCAAACGTAATTCACACGTGAAATCATCAATAATGTTTATGTTGAATTATAAAAAGAACTCTATGAAGCCAAAAGAAATCACGGGATATAAAATTTCCAGTATCATGAATCAAAATCGCCCCTCATGTTCCCACACGTACCAACTAATTAGACAGGGAGGGAAAAAACCAAAAAAACCCACCGCATGGAATCACCCAGTTGATTTCAATCATAATGTTCATATGACAATAAAGACATTTCACCTAAGATCTAATTACCTTGAAGAAATCACGTTCACCAGACAAGTCAACGCATCTGTAATCAAGTTCACCAACAGACCTGCATTAACATGCATATATAAAGATGGAAGTTGCAGAAATTAGCAAAAGAGGAGAATTGGACCGAAAGTGGAGAGGAGATGGATTTTCAGACCTCTCTTAAGATGAGATCTGGGTCTGGCTTCTGTAATGCCATGTTTTTTCGGGTTGCTTTCGCGGTTTGTTCATTGTTCATATTTAGCTTACTTTTTAAGTATGATAATGAAATCGATACAGGATCAAAATAAAATTAAAGAAGCAGAGGAAAGAAATTGATGAAGTCAAATTACCACACCAATTACCAATTAAGACAACGAAAACCCGATGAATATAGAAGCATGCCAAGAAAAAAATTGAGAAATTTAGTCTCAGGTCCCAAATAAGTAAAATATTTAAAGAATGATCCCATAAATAAAAATATTTAATGAGAGGTCTCATTGACAATATGAATGGTCCCATTGTCAATGACAACACCTCATGTTACAGAAATGAAATCTAACGCAAAGGAGCTATAGCTTCAAAACTATAATAAGGGCATTTTATGACAACTATGTTAAAATTATTATAATTAACTAACTTGCCTACATTTTTTAATGCAATCAAATTAATTAAAGCAGTCTCCTATGTTAAAGATAGAAGTAGTGGTATAACTATTATACTTCTGTGTAACACTTGCACATAGAACTAGGCTAGTTTTTTTAAAAAAAAAATACAACAATTGAGTAATTTTTTGCACTGAATATTAATCCCTCAAAATGATAAAACAAAGCATAAAATGCAAACACGCATCCAAAATAAAAATATAACTAACAATACAGTGGCCTCAGTCAGCGAAATGAAAGTCCGAATTAACAAAACCATCCAACCAGTCAATTGCACTTGTGCTGCAATGCGTGGTCGAATTGGACTTTATATATTGTTTTTTTCCTTCATATATTAGATCCGTTTAGCAACGCGGTGGAGAAGTGTTTTTCTGTAAGTCGATGTAAATATATGAAGGAAATTATTTCGTTTTACAAAAAAACACCGTTGAACATGCGTTTTGGAAGTTCAAACGCGTTGCCAAACGGAGTGACTGTATGGGATATAAAAGCACTGTTGCTAATTTCACAAGTTAATATTTCCTTTATTCGAATCTAAAAAGTTAAAACTCCATCATAATCACATATTTTAACTCAAAACAGTCAGTCAATAATCTACCATGATAAAATATATTAAATCAATCTATAATAATTGATAGTTACAAACAAAAATAATGACGATACATATGACTATACTTTTTAATATGCTGCACAATTTTAAGATTTGATGTTATACCTTGCAAATCGATTGTTGTCTTATATAGGAGTATGCCCCTCTTGACATAATTTGAGTGAAATATAATATCTTTCACCTTTCTTTAAAAAAATGGCGATATAACATTACAATGTGTGAAGAAAAAAATTATATTAAAATGATGTTGTTTTATATTAAAAAGTAACTATAAAACTGAAGAAGGAAAAACATAGCATAGGAAGAATGATCAGAAAATACCCCTTGAATTTCCTGAACCCTATTTGGTGCCATTAATAAGGTAAAGGACAGATTGACATCAGTTTGCAATTTAGGTTTTACAAATTTGTGCGAAAAGACAAAACTGCCCCATAATAAAAGATCATAAACAAAGTGAGATAGCAATATGGTGTTAAGAGAAAGTAACTAAACTTGCTACGTGCTTCATTGAAGCTAAAAAGCTAGAAGAGGAGGTACATTGAAATGTTTTTTCATATAAAAACTCTTCTCCTACTCCTCTAACCATCATCGTGTTGTTATTGTTGTTGATTTTGATTGAGTTTGGTTGTAGGAAAGTGGGTTTAAAGGTGAAGACAGAGTGAGCTTCGAACCTTACGTAAAATGGACGACCTTCATCTAGGAATGTTGAATTTTATTTTTTTGATGTGTGCATTGTGAGGCATGAGTTACATATGGATGAAGTGGTTTTTGATAGGGTTTAGATTGAGTAGTAGGTGATTGATGATGGGGGTTGAAGCATCTAAGTTTGTTTATTGCAAAATTTCCTATTGCTTGAGATGGACATTTAATCTTTTTACGATTTTTTTATCCAAAAGATGGATCGATACATTAGAATGCAAGCGTGATCCGCATTACTATCGATAAAGCATCTTTCAAGTAAATATTGGTAAGGATGATTTTCATATGACATATCAGGTTGAGAGAAAATGAGAGGAAGAATGTTGGGGGTGATGACCTACGTGAATGCATGTGTGAGGTGGAATAGGAAGGATGTGTGATATGTGTAGTCAATATCATAACTGTAGTTGTAAAAAAATAAATTGAAGCTATCAATGGAGAAAGTATATAAGTTGTACTCATTCTATAAAAGTGAGGAAAAAATTATTGGTGGGTAATTAACATGTTGATGAAATTTCTACATCTTAATATGGGTGCAACTCTTTCGAAGACACTTGTATATCTTTTTCATGTAGGTAGGAAGTTTGTACATAATGTTGGTGGTGAAGGTAAATATAATTGTGGGAAGTGTGTATATAATGTTGATGTCATATGGATATTGAAGTATTATCAGTGTCATCAGTGAAGTTATTAATTTCCTTGATAGTGTTGCCAATATTGTTTATTAATGTTTGTTGATAATATGGACTTTTGTTGATAATGACAAGCAATACTTGAAGGTAAAATGCTAATTTTCAATTGTCATTTGCAAATTTATAACTAGTTGATGTCATATGGATACTAAAGTGTTGTCAGTATTATTAGTGAAATTGTCAATTTTCTTAAAGTATTGTCAATATTGTTTATTAATATTTGTGATATATAGATTACACATATTTAAGTAATATAAACATTTTGTTGGCAATGACAAAAAATAATACTTGAAGTTGAAATATTAATTTTCATTAGTCATTTGCAAATTTGTAACTTATTGATGTCATATAAATACTGAAGTGTTGTCAGTAACATCAGTGAAGTTGTCAATTTCTTTAACAGTGTTGTGAATATTATTTATTAATGTTTATGATATATAAATTATGATATGTAAGTGATATGGACTTTTTGTTAGCAATGACAAAAAACAATACTTGAAGGTGCAAAGGGACCCTTAGGAACAACTAATTACAAGTTGTAAAAATCATAAAATAAACAAAAGCATGATAGTGGAAGACTTGTCAAATGTCTTCAATTTAAAAGAGTTCCAGTACTCCACAAGTTTTGCCTTTTCAAATGTTTAAGGGATAATTCCATCTTTTCACATAAATTTGCAAGACCTAAAATGCAGACGAATACCAAATTATTTTTTACCTTATTCATGGTACCAAATGGGGTTTGAAAAATTTAGAGGGTATTTTCTTTTTTTTTTTTT
>JANTPZ010151401.1:1154-18963 GCA_025593235.1 Vachellia pachyceras | reverse complement strand
AATAAGGACTAATTTGGGATCACCTTCCATTTGTGTCCGTCAGGCCAACAATGCTTACATCTTTCCTGGATTTGGTCTGGGCTTAATTATGTCTGGCACAATCCGAGTACACGAAGACTTGCTTCTGGCTGCCTGTAAGTACACAAGAAACTTGAACTGCAACAAATGGTCCATTGCTTTAAGCATTGCTAATTTTCAGATTCATCATAATTCTTCCTCTATTTTAATCTCTCCCCGTCCATGTTATTATGACTTCGATTGTTTTCTGAAATGCACCAACATTTTAATTTAAGAAATTTCATGGAAGCTTCCCAAGTCGAATTCCATAGCTGCTGGCTAGGGAGCTGAAAGCTGATTTCTTTTTTCAGCTGTTGGACAACTTTTTCTCCTGTTTCTTAACATCTAAACTCAATCCTTCAGAATTCTTTTCAATTTTGGTTTGTTGGATGAAACAAATCTAATGATTTGCAATTTGCATTTGTTTCAACAACAGCGGAAGCTTTAGCTGCACAAGTGACTCGAGAGAGCTTTGACAAGGGGCTCATATTCCCACCCTTCGCCAACATCAGAAAGATTTCAGCACACATAGCTGCTAACGTTGCTGCCAAGGCTTATGAGCTCGGTGAGCCTTATTTTCCTTCCTCAAGTTTTGATTGCTGCTTTGGAACTAACATCTCATGCAACCTGTTTAAATCTTATGGCTTATGAAGCCATCCTGTATTATTGATTTCCGTTTTACTTGTCAGGCCTGGCGACCCGCCAACCTCAACCGAAAGATTTGGTGAAGTATGCTGAGAGCTGTATGTATTCCCCTTTATATCATGGCTACCGGTAAAGCCACAACCCACAACACATTGGAACCTCATTTCTTGGTTTGATCATGAAATAATTGCACTGTTATTTTTTTGTTTTTTTTTTCACTCAGAAAATGTACTAATTTATGTTCTGTTGGTACAAGTAATGGGGTGAGTTGTAATTGAACTATAGTGAATTAGTCATAGCCTAAAAAATGTTGTGTAGTTTTGCTATTATTACACATTCGAATTTACAAAAAGTGACGCACATCTCAGAGAGCCTTTCAAGTATTTTGTGTGACCATCCTTGTGCCCATTCAGTCTGGTATATAACGTGATGTATGGCAGACCTTTGGATCCACCCTTAGAATTGATGCATGACAGTCTACAAGATCCAACGTTTGACATGTGCTAGCTAGACGTGAATTTCCGGATTTGAACTTTCTCGTCCTCTTGTTTGGATGGAGGAGAGGATATCACTTCAGCTTTTCTGTTCTTTAAATGAAAGAATGCAAAATCTAAAACTAAAAATGAAATGGATAAGAATATTTTGTTAAAACTAATAATGAAATGGATGAGAATATTTTGTTCCAGTATGATGCATGCGTAAGAATTCATTTACATTAATAGATAATGCTAAGCGAATCGGTTCATCTTAACTTGAGTCGAAGTGAATTGATGTACAATTTGAAATAGAAAAGGGAAATTTACTGGGAGGTTTTAAATAAGGAATTTATTTAATAAATGATCATAATTTTGAAGATATTTATCAAAAGGTCCCATTGACAACATAAGATCTTATACATTGATAACATGGGATTTTTTGATAAATATTTTTAAAATTGATACAATTCATTAAATAAATTCTTTATTTAGAACCTCCTAATAAATTTACCAAAGGCTCAAAAGATGCAAATTTTTCCTCACTTTTCCGTTTTTCTTTTTTATTTTTGTGTTTTCTTTATGATATTGTTAAATGCGCACACAATCATTTGCCAACATGGCATTTATATGTTAATGTAATGGGAACTAACTAATGTGATTCCAAATACAAGATTGCCAGTTTTCCACCCCCTACATTCAAACAAAAGGCCACAAACATCCGAAAAGAAAGTTCTAAAATGAGATAAATCCTTTTAGTATTTCGTATACCAAAATAGACGTAGATTCTACGGCAGTTGATTTTTTCTTTTTCCTTTTTCTCCCAAGCCAACCTCGGATGAAGCAACAATTACATTACGGACCCTCCAATACACAAGTGCGTTAGAACCGCTGAATTTGCGCAACACGAACCCTGAGGCCGAACTAAAAAACACACACAGCAGTAGTCTTCCGAAGCAAAAATATAGGATGAAGCCTTAATTGCCATCAAGTATTGTTAGGGCCTCATTAAGAAGTCTCCGCGCTTCCTCTCTCCTTCTGTAATAAAGAGATATAGTACATTTAAAAATTGGATTAGCAAAGACCAATGACAAAACAATGTTAGAAACTTCATGCTGATAATGATATTACTATACTTGGAAAACCACTATCAGCAAGTACCTACCAAGACAGTAAGAAAATGCTAGTGTATATGTTGTGAGTATTGGGCCTGGAACCATTGGCCTAAAGCCTAATATCGATGAGTCATGGTCTGATGGCTAGAATGGGATGACGAACAAAATATCTACATATGTTCAGTTTAATCTCTAGTGTATATTCAGATCAGTCCGATATTCTCTATGTACACGCACAACATTTAAGGTGATGTATTTGTGGGTCAACTCAAAAGGAAAGTTAGCCTACTTTCGGAAGAGCTTACTCACATGAGAACGAAATAGATTATCCAGAATCCAGAATAAGCACAAAAAAACTACTGTTACGGGCTATACTTCTAATGTTGGCCTCAGTTGTCATGTCATCTTAGAGAAACAAAAGACTATTGTTCTGGGACAGGAATTTTGAAAACGAACATATATACCTCTTTATGTCCTCCACTGCTTGTTTACGACGCTGTATTTGAAGTTCTAAAATGTGAATCAATGTTGCTCTTGCCTACAGATTGGAATGCAAAAATATAACTTAACAATATTCCAAAAAAATAGGTAAACTATCAACCACGAGCCAGCAGGCAAAATATATGCACATCTGTGGGAAATTATATTAAGAACCTGATGGGGGCGCTGCGAATTTAGAAGGTGATGCAAGTTCTTGAACACGAGAGATATTTCTTCTACTCTCCTCGCATATTGCGATGGTCTCTCAATAAGAATATCAGCAAGCTCCAAAATGTGTAGCTGCAAGTCTCCGTTAAGTGATCTCAGCTCCTTCTTATAGTCTACAGAAGGTGATTAACTTCTATTAGGGAGAAAGTTACAGATTCTTTCGAATGCACATCCCGGTAGAACTGAAAATTATATCAGAAAAAAAAAACAACAGAACAAAATATAAAACATAAAACATTTAACCCCACTAAAGGCAATCGCTTTCTCATACTTGTTCAAATCTCAAATCATTTCCTAATCTAAAATTAGTAATAATTTTTGCAGAATATTCAATCCGTTTAAATTATAATCATCAAGAATACAAGCAATAGCTCAACTTATCATGGATTCCAGGACAGGGATTTTCTCGTGGCACAAGTTCAAAAGTGGCACTTATTATTGCATTTGTTCTATGATAGTAATTTAGTTTTACTATTTATAAAATGACAGAAAAAGAATTGCTCATTAAATGAAGTGCAGGAATAGGACAGGGATTTTCTCGTGGCACAAGTTCAAAAGTGGCACTTATTATTGCATTTGTTCTATGATAGTAATTTAGTTTTACTATTTATAAAATGATAGAAAAAGAATTGCTCATGAAATGAAGTGCAGGAATATTCACTGCAAATGCCAAGTAGCTGGCAATACAAGAACAAATGACATGCAATCTCTAAATCATGTTTCACTCAAAAGACTTCTCAATAATATGGAGCAAGAATGCTTAAAAAGTTTAGCTGATAATTAAAGAATTCTGTTACTTAAACAAACAAGCACCTCTAGGCTACTGTATTCATATCAAGAATGTCCATCGACAAATAATAAGAAAGACGAATATGAAATTAATAAAAAAATAAAGAAAAAAAAGTAAAGTAAGCATCCATGCAGACAGATAGAAGATGATAAATTCTTGACACTTGACTGTCCCATGGAAACTTACTACATGGTGGTTAAGGTGAAAACATCATTATACAACTGAATCTATTTCTAATAATCTATATAGCGGTTTGTAACATAAACTCAATAAAAATGAGGCAGAATATAGTCTACCAACATCAACGCCCTTAGGATAGAGTTGGCGCACTCCCTGCTCTTCCAGACTTGGTAGAGTGTCATCAGTCTACAAAAATTATTGGAGAAATTAATTAGAGATGTTATCATACCGATAAGATTCACGCACAAATGCATAAGAAAACAAATGGAATATATCAAAAACTGTATTCCAATTGTAGCAAAAGCTTTTGGTCAAAAAAAAA
Source organism: Vachellia pachyceras (assembly GCA_025593235.1). NCBI lineage: Eukaryota > Viridiplantae > Streptophyta > Magnoliopsida > Fabales > Fabaceae > Vachellia > Vachellia pachyceras. Next base: position 14,673 of record JANTPZ010151401.1, on the reverse strand, counting down.
AAATTGTAGCAAAAGCAAGTATAAATAATGGAGGTCTCCAAGAATACATTTAAACTTTCAAAAACCGTAAAACAAGCCAATAAATATTCCCTCCAGTATCAAATATATGGAACAAGTATGCTGATACATACATATAAGTAAACATGATTAAAAGGAGTTGGGTGTCTGAAATCCTTTTCCTTTTCCAATTTTGCCAACCATTAGAGCAGTTGAGTTATAGTCTACAATTACATGGGAAAATAGAGAGTATTCAAGGGCATTTTTGGGGCTTTCCAAAAGCCAAAATCGCACAAAAGCACGAACTCTTACAGTGTAATTGCCTCCAAAACAAACATAAGTCCCTTCTATAGGAGAGGGAGGTTCTGGAGCTGATTTAGGGTCTTGTGAGTAATCTTTGTAGAGTCTGTAATAGGGGGGCGGTGGTGGATATGTTGCTGTTGCCATAACAAGATCTTCCCAATAAAACCTCAAGCGCTGAAAATGTAAATATAACCAAGTTATTGAAAAGCTAAGTCAAGCATAATAGTGATACTTACAGTGTATAGGAAAGAAAGCTGACGAGTTCACATGCCTGATCTAAAGGCAGACTCCTCAAAAACGCAAGCATACATATAGATAAAATTAACCAGTCATGCACTCACCAAAAGACTTGCAAGTTTCACGGGTTGGAGACTAATTGTTAGTTTAGTTTCTTGCTGAAAATTTTTTTTTCTGTTAGTTCATGCTCTATCCATGATGAAACGTCAGCTGAATCCTAGGATAACTGAACTCGTCATATGTTCTCACTTTATTTATCCAGAAATTCAATGATTAAACAAAAGAACCTAGCGAGACATAAAACAAAATGAAATGAAGTAGTTTCTATGGACAAACTTCGCCACCAAACAAAGAACCCACAAAGATATTAATTCAGCATCGCAGGTTTGACACTCGCAGAAATTACAAATAAACACTATCTCAGCATCACGGATTCAGCGAAACAGATGGAGGGAAGAGAACGGAGAAGAGAGCATCACGGAGCAGAGTACCGTCACACCCACCAGCGGCGACGTCAACGATTAGCCTCGTCCGACGGCGTGAAGGTCGCAAGCAATTCCGGCGAGCCGTGGGTGCTCTCTCGGGGTGTTTAATGAGGATTTTTTTTTTTTTTGCTACAAAAATACGAGAAATTAGAGAAGTAAAAAATCCTGATTTGCCCAAGAAAAGTACTCGCATACATACAATTACGAAGCACAGTGACCTGCAACGGGACACTGATAAAAGCAGTCACTCGACGACGTCGTTTGGATGCGCCACATCTACAAAGACCCCGAGGCCGAGATTGTGCTCTCTCTCACGACTCGAGATACACAGTCGCGTTTTCACATACCGTCTAGTTTTGGAACACAACCCATAGATATATTTACGTAATTCAAGATAAATATATAAATAAGATTATTTCATTTTATAGAAAAATATTGTTAGATGTTTATTTTAACCCTTTCAACCCTAGACAAACATATTTCATTTCTCAACTGTTTCCATTTCAGTTTCTACCTGCTTTGTCTTGTTCTCTTTCACCGGGCTGGATTTAGGGCACCTTTATTGGGCCGAGTAAGACCTGTTATTTAATTATGCATTCATATCTAATACCTAACAACGCTTTAAATAAAGTTGCTTCCGTTAAGAAAATGTACGTTTTTAATAAAAAAATATAACTTTACATTCACGTAGATTGGAATTATTAGATAGTTAATAATATCTAGCAACATTAATTACTGATAGGAGAGACACGTATAAGCGTCCAACAGAACTTCAAACAATATTATCCCCCAAGTGAGGATTACTTGTGCTAAATTAGTCTCTAAAGTTTACTCTGTTGATACCGTTAAGCCGTGGGGTTTGGTATAAACCAAGAAAGTGCATGCATCTTTTTTCACTCGATTTTCTTTCTTTCTTTCTTGTCACATTCATCTAGGCATGACCTTATTAAGATCGTGAAGGAAAAAGAAAGAAAGAAGAAATTGAAATTTAAAAGGATTGATGCAAAACATCAAGTCACAAGGCAACAAACTTAGACAACCCTTATAATTTCTTTATTTTTTTTAAACAATATCATACCAAGAAAAAAAATATGAACTTTGAGGCTCATCGTGATTTAAGTAAGTAGACAAATCGACTAACGTAAAAGTACTTCTCCATCGCATTCTCAAACGGGCATACCTAGCACAGAGTTGCCAACATTTTCAATTATGGGTATGTTGGACTTTGTCTAAGAAAAAAACATGTTTGCGCAAGTTGAAATAAAACTTCTCTGATATATTTATATCGGGATCGTAAATCATTTTGGAAAAGTATTTTCCACCGTTAATTCAAACCAGCACTATATATTTTATGGAACATAAAGGCAAGAGTCCAAATGTACATTAAAAATAATAATACAATTAATATTTTTATTTTTTATAAATTTATATAGTATAGATAAGTGCAGATTTCGCTGCCTTCCTTGCAAAAATTAATAAACAATACTGGGATAAAATAAAGGAAATCTCAGAGAGATTCTTGGAAGCTACTCTCCAAGAGATAACATACTTTAAATCATGTTTGTCTACACGTAATGTGCTTGTTTGGCAACATCGTTGCTAAAACGGTGCACGTAAGTCGAGATAAAACCATCTTGAAATCTGTAAAAACCATCTCGAAATCCATAAAAACCATCTTGAAATCCGTAAAACCATCTCGAAATCCACAAAATACCCCGGAATCTGTAAAATTCATTCTTCTAATGGAGTTCCTAAACACACACAATATATTTCAAGATAAGACTTCGATATCTCATATAACACTAGTAGTACATAATAAAGTCACCTAACCTTGATTTCTGCTCTGATGTTAAGAATTCGTTTAATATAAGGAATTGCATGAAAATTTACCTGTGAAGTATTTTCCATTACAAAAGTATTAATAAATTTCGTCGAATGGAGCAGAAAAATTAATAAAAAAACATCTTGCCACATGAGAGGATTATCTTTGCCAGCCTCCTTCTCAACTCAATGTGTCAGTTTGGGAATGCGGTAGAGAAATATTTGTGCGCAAGTCAAAGTAAATATGAGAAGAAGATTATCTCATTTTACGGAAAAACACTGTTGAATATACTTTTTAAGAGTATATAAACTTTACTAAACAAGCACAATATCTTCATGATTAGATCAAGTTTCAACGGTTGAGGTTTAATATACTAGATAAGAAATATTGTTATGGTATTGAAGATACTAAAAATCCACCATTATAAACTATTTGTATCAAATCTCAACAACGTGGATCTCCTTGCTTTAACCTTACAAAGATGGATTTACAGTACCATAAGGTAATCTCTGGAGTCTGGGAGGAGCAGCAGGAACTCAAGGATCATCGTGATCTGATTCCATTTTTGATGTACAGATTACTCACAAGTGATAAGATGGATTGATCTATGGAAAAGGAAAACACAGAGGAGATAACTCGGAATCTGAACAGTGAAGTACGTATTGAGTATCTTCATTTCTTTCTGGCTATTCTGATTCAAATCTCCATTATCATCTTTTTCACAATCATGGAGTAGATTTTCTCTCTCTCTCCCCCCTTCTTGGCTGGCAGCTTCATTGTCAAATTTACAGTTCACAGAACACCATCCTGTTCCACTCACATGGCCGTACATAAATTTTCTTGATGGATATTCGTGTCCCTTTTGGCAACGAGGTAGCAAAGCATTTTTAGGTAAGTCGAAAAAAATATGTGACGGAGATTATCTCGTTTTACGAAAAAACACTGTTGAACGTGCTTTTTGATATAAGATTAGTGTTGTCAAATAAGTAGTTTATGGTTTAACACTTCTTTTAATCGAGTCAGCAATCTATTGCTATGTCCCTACATGCGCTCTCTAGAGACTGAACCTTACCATAAAAAGTTAAAATAGGTTGGCAGATATCATTAACCCAAACTAATTTTTCAGTTTTCAACCAATTTATCAACATTAAATTATAAAATATATAGAGAAAGTCATCCAATTCTTCTGGTATTAAAGATAGGAATTGAATAATAATTTTGCAAGAATTTAAATTTTTAATTAATTAATTATTATTAATTTATACAAAATGTATGTTAATTTTTCAAACCACCATTTTTAATCACTTGTATCGGAAATCACCCTTTTAATGGAAAACCTACTTAATATGTACATTTAAGAGGAAAATTTTACAAAAAATTACAAATTTGGGAGAAGAATAAATTGAGTTCTTACGTACATACACTTAACATTAGAACAAGCTACTTTATGTACTTATAACTAAAAATGATTTAATTTTAAAAATATTTACCTATCCATGTTATATGTGGGTATTGAATTCGAATAGTAATGTTTAAAAATCTCGAATGGCATAACTTCTCTTTACAATTCATTAATATTTAGAAGACAAGTTATAACGTTGTGACACTCCTCTATTGAGATATCTGTATGTGTTTATTTTCTCCATATTTTTCATTTTTCGTTTTTATCCATTTTGCTGTATGAAGTTTAATTTTATATTTTTATTATAATATATATTCAATCTAAAATAATTTATTAAATTATTATATTTTCCGTTGTGTGTGGAAGAAAATCTGTATAATACATGAATGAAATTGAGATGCATATATTTTTTTTAGCTACAGGTGAGGTTATTTAAGCCAACATCGATTTAGTTCTTTTATTTTATAAAATTTATTTTCAATTCTTTAATTTTAATATTGTTAGGGTCAGTTAAGAGAAAATATGGATTCAACAAATTTAAATAGCGCCTGTGTCATTAAACAACAATAAATCATACTTACATTTTAAAATACAAAAATGACTATATTTAAAATTAAATTTTAAGTATTTCCAGTGAGACTAATGGTATCAAAATTAAATGAATAAAATACATTTTATAAATTTAAAAAAATTAAATGAAAACCAAATGTGAGCTTAAAGTCACATTTTTTTTACATGTACTGATATTACTACTGGAAAAAAGGTGATGAAATGAGACAAGATTTGGGGAAAAATATAGTAGTTGTTTAAGCAAATTTCAGTGAGAACTCAAGGTTAGTTTAAACTAAGTGGATTTGGGTCACCAGAAAAGCATGAAAATGTGATTACTGCTATTAGCGCGAGATGGATAAAAAAAATAAAAGGAATTTGTATTGACAACAATGTGCATGAGTACAGAGGGTCTAATAGCAGAGGAAGGGAGAACAAGAGAGAACATATCCAATCTTATGCGTTCTATGTGTTTTCTCCATTTTTACAGAAGAAAGTATGGTAGAAATAGATAGCTGGTAGCTGGCTCCCGTCGCTTGTTTTATGCGTCTAACGACTCCTGAAGATTTTGAAGAGGTGATCGCTGGATTGTCGGATCTAATTACCTGGTTCAATATTGGGGAAGTTGACGACCGAGATAAGACCTAAGTGTGGTTCTGTGTGTTCTCTAGGTGTTGGATTGTTAGGGTTCTTGGTGTACCATGTCTTGGATTGATCTTTGCTGCTGGACCTCAAACTAATCACATCCAAATCATTTTTTAAGTATACAGTAGTGACAAGACAGGAGCGGGGAATATGGAACAGAAGGAAGATATTCCCTCGGACATGGAGATTGAGTTTGGTGAGGTGTGATAAATGAACAAACATGGATTTTTTTAAATAAAATGGGAAGATTTTATGGCATAAAAACTGTACAAATGAATGATTTACGTTAGAAATTTGAAAACGGAAAAGCTGATTACTGTGTGACTATGTATTGCTCTTTTTTTTTTCGGTTGTCCGCCCGGTTCACCGGAGTGAACCGGATCCGATCCGCGTCGCGTACTTGACATGGTGGGTGAGTCTCTCAACGGTGGTTGCTGCATACATAAGACTCAAACTCGAGACCTTACTTAAACTGAAACAAACCGTTTACCACTTGATTCAACCAACCGCTCATCACTGTGTATTGCTATAATGTGAGATATGATGGAACCAACATGAACTTGATTCAACCCCGCACACAAAATACGTGTGGGCCACCACCAAGCCCACGTGGCCTATTCCTGACCGCTACTGCTTGGCTCCCCACAACTCCTGTCTCATCCAAACACCTCCACGTCACCCTCCCAAGTCCATTCGCCCCGTTGATTGCGTTACAACCTTCAAATTATTCTCTCTTCTCTTTCTACCTTAAAAATAATTCAGAAAATGATCTTATCCTGATCAGGTGATTTGAATTTAACATCTTCCAAACTCAAAAAAAAAAAAATTATAATGATGTCACATGAAGAGATAATACTTAATCATATGTAATTCTTTTTTCTATTACATGCTAATTTTAACTTTTATCACGAGAAGTAAAATAAAAATATCTACCAAATTCATTTTCCTATTATCATACAATACAATAACTTTATATGCTTATATGATATCATTTGAAGTAAGAATAACTTATCTATCTTTTATTAATAAACTATTGATTGAAAGGGTGAGTGACTTAATTGAAAAGGTGAGTGGCTTCATCCCAAAAAGGGAGAATACATATTTGAATAAGCTAAACAAAATTTTTTTATGTATCTTATTATTTTTTTTGGTCATAAGTACTCATACATTAGCAAAATCATACATGGTCAACATGTAACTTAATTCATAAAGTTTAATCTTTTTTTTTCTTTTTGGTACGTATAGAGTATAATCATTTTGATACGCTTTAAGCAGTCAATTAGAAATAAGTATGGAGACAAAATTTGATTGTTTTGTGATGACAAACTTTGCATCCGTGCATGCTCTCCAACCGTTCATTACCTTAAATAATGAAACACAAATCAAATCTTCATTGACCCAATCGAATAGCCGTCGTGTTAAATGACTAAAGCCTCCCGACATTATTACCACTGTATTATCTGAAAATCCTGCATTAAAATAAATCATGGAATACAATTTGGCTGTATTTATTGTTTTTATATGAATATGCTGAAATTGGCTGCTTGATTGCTAAACAATTATTGTCTGTATTAGGAAACTCCGTTGCTGTTTGAAAAAAGGGGTTATAACTTTTAAGATAAATTTATGTATTTTAAAATATTTTTATCTCCACTTACATATACAGTTGAAAAAAATGATTTGCATAAACTTCTGTTACGTGCTCATTGAAGACTCTAGCGACAAGGAAGCAGGACGTAATCCTCGTTCTTTGTGGAGAACAAACAGGGACAAAATGGCCATTGCAACGAAATCCAACGTGCGAACCACCGCGTTCCACTAATCCTCTGTCGTGCCTTAAAGTTACTTGCTTTGTTTACCCCTGCCCTGGGGCTTAAATCCCTTTTCGTCCCTTCATTAACTCTCCTCTCCATTTCTTACCACATGCACTATCATCTTCGGATGTTCATCATCCATCTTCTTCTCTGATCGTTCTGTGCTGGGGGCTGATCGCCTGCGGTGACTCTGCGGTTTCCAAAGGCGGAGAAGCAGCATGACGCGGCGGTGCTCTCACTGCAGCAATAATGGACATAACTCCCGAACCTGCCCGTCCCGTGGTGGAGGTGCCGCCGGCGGAAGCGTTGGAGGTGTCAAGCTATTCGGTGTTAGACTCACCGATGGATCAATCATTAAAAAGAGCGCGAGCATGGGGAATCTCTCTGCCCATTACTATTCTTCTTCGTCCGCTGCTGGATCACCAAATCCCGGGTCGCCCTGCTCTGACCCGCTACGAGACCTGGGTCACGAGCAAGATGGGTGCCTGTCTGATGACCCCTCTCACGACTCCAGTTCCGCAAACCGTCGTGGAGAAAGAAAAAAAGGTATTGTTGCAATTATTTTCGAAGTATTTGTTTTTATTTTTTATTTGGCCAGGAAAATTATGAATTCTTCTAAGAACTGAGTTTGCGAGATTTTATAAGTTCGTATTCTCTCTGAATAAAAATAATCTCTTTTGCCGGTGGAGGAGCTATTTTGCACGCCTTATTGCCTTCCCTTATTATTTTGGCTTGTGCTTGTTTACAATTATTTACATATCATAAAATATCATTCAAATGCTTAAGAAATTAGAACTTGCCATTTTTCTGTTGTTGGTGGGATAAAACAGTCATTTTGATAGTTTTAAGTTGGTCAATTTATCTGCAATTCATTTAGTTAATGCTTTTTGCCTTTTTGGTTGCTCATAATTGTTTATTTCAAATAGGATCCCTTCTCATTTTTATTCCTTTTCTGCTGGCATGTTTGTTTTCTGCTGCACATTTTATAGGATTGCATCTAGCCTAATTTGTTTGAGACTCTCAGCGCTTGACAATAACGACACTTGGGCCATATCAACCCATTGTTATGATTGTCCTTGCAAGTTAACAGTTGAGGCTTGTGAAGAGGCATGATCTTGGGGATGTCTGTTGAATAGTTTATACTTGCCAGCATCTTTTACGCTCGCTTCTGGATAACCTTGTCAGCTGGACACATCAAATGGCTATAATAAGTGCACTGATTATTGTGTTTGGTTTTAATACAGAAGATTTTCCTCGAAAAGAAGTCATATTTTTATATTCGATTCGTTACTTCCTGGAACTTGCATCAGACCCAGCATATTTAGTGTAGTTTCATGTTTCTTGTGTTTTTTTGTTACTCAGATATCTGTTGCAATTCTATTTTGTTCTTTATCCTCCTGATTCTGTTCAAGAATTGTCTATCAACAATTACTGGTCAAATTTGGATCGTTTTGGCTTATGTATTGTTCTAGACCAATTTTCCTTCGGGAACTTGCTCTATATAATTGAACTTGAGGCTTCCTCTATTGACATTAATGTATCTATTGGAAGCCTTTTGATAGTATGATTTAATTCCTTTGCTGTCTTTCCGAGGAACACTTGTCAATACTACCTGAGTTCCTGCAGAATCGTGTTTATTAGTTTGCTAAAAATTTTAGACTAGTGAATTATTTTTCTAGAACAAAGGCCAAATGCTGTACCCTCTTAATCTTTTTCTAAGCTTTGTAGTTTTGGGGGAGGGGGTTGGCCAGTATTCATATTTTGGTCTTGGGGGAGGGGGTTGGCCAAATGTGTTAATACTGATAACTAGAGTTGAACAAGTTCATTAATTTCAATTGACACACACACACACACAAAATATTTCAGCTCAAGGCAGACAATATATGAACTCTGATCTTCTATACTGGACAGAAGCCTAAGTGTAACTCGGTGAAAATTGATGTGAATTCTGGACCAACAATTTGTCTCTGACGGAAAATATCTGCTTCAAATCCTAACAAATGATACTTATCATACACAGCCATCATGGTTTTTACCTTTCAACATGTTAGCACTTTATGTGATGACTATAATTGGTTGAATAAACCTTTTGATTATGTCTTTCTATTAATGTTTGTCTCAAATGATTATTTTGTTGAATCGGATTATCTTACAACAATAACGCAGTTGCCTCATCGGGAATGTTAGTGCCTTTTATAGATAAATATTGGGTACTTCTACTCAATTTGTACTGGATTTTTTAGGTGTTCCATGGACTGAAGAAGAACATAAGATGTTTTTAATTGGTCTCCAGAAGCTGGGTAAAGGAGATTGGCGAGGCATATCTCGCAGTTTTGTTGTGTCAAGGACTCCTACTCAAGTAGCAAGTCATGCCCAAAAGTACTTTATCCGGCAGAGTAATGCTACCCGGAGAAAGAGGCGTGCTAGTCTTTTTGACATGGTTCCAAATGTGGTTGGTCTTCATTCATCTTATTTATTTGAGTTGTTTAGTTTTAGTACAAAAATACTTACCTACCATTGCCAACAGTGTTAACTTTTGATTGTGGAAACTGATTTACCTGAAAAGAAAGAAAACAAAAAATTGCTAGTGTCGTCTTAGTTTTAATTTTAACTTGAAAACCACTGTATAAGCAATACGAATAATTACAACATGCTTGTTTCGATCTTGTGCTGCAAGTTTGTTGTGAAAAGCTTGCTTTCTTTTTTTGGGGGAAATGCTGTAGCCTGATTGGCTTTCAATTATATTATATTTTAGTGCTTGAAATTTGAATAATGATGTAAAAGACAATATTTAGATATAGTGTATTCTTCCACATTTAAAAGGACAGAGTTGTTGTACCTTGCTGTCTGTTGGGCTTCATGATGCTGGTTCTTGCTTTAGACAGTCTAAGTAGCAATGTAGCGTTGCTGACTCCTAAATAAGCTAATGAAAGCAATGGTGGTCATCCTAGTTGTAGCTGGACATTGATTATGAGTTACACCTGATTATTATCTTATATTTTTCACATACTTTTAGCTATTAACTGTTTTCTTAACATATATTAGGCTTCAGATCCACCTTCGGTGCCAGAAGAACAAGTATTATTGCCACCTTCTGAGAACTCACAACCTGGCAGTGCAAATTTACAACCATCACTAGATCTCTCCCTCAAATCAGAATTTGAACCCATGGAAACTAATTGTGAAGAAAAAGCAGAAGAGCCCCAAGAAACTTTGGTAAGATCAAGTGGATTGTCACCAGTAGCTAATGGGTTCATGCCAACATATGTACCTGTTGCATTTTCCATATGGCCGTCAAATGCAGCTCCCTTTGAAGAAGTTAAGGAAACTGAGACAGCTCATCATCAGGTCCTTAAAACAATCCCAATTGTTGTGAAGGAACCGGTCAATGTTGATGAACTTGTTGGCATTTCTCAGCTGAGTTTGGGGGAAACACAAAAAGGTGACAGAGAGCCTTCCCCACTTTCTTTGAAGTTGCTGGGGGAGCCCTCAAGGCAATCAACATTCCATGCAAATGCTCCACTCGGAGGTTCAGATTTAAATAATGGCAAGAACAGTGCAATTCAAGCAGCTTAAGCTTTTAAATTCTACTGATGACAGCAGCAATTAAGCCTTCTATTGGTCATCGTTCCCCATTTGTATTTTGTACTTATTTTTTCCCTTTTGGATCCGTCATGTTATCTTCAAGTAGCAAGAAGTCATGTGTTATGTAGCTCAGGTTATATAAATTCTTGTAAATTTTTATTCTTTCTGACTGTAAACAACTGGGAACTTGAATAATCAAATGACCATGAGGCTCGGCTCCTCAAGATTTGGTATTTAGTTCACTTGCCAGCGCTATGTATCATGCAAGCTCTTGCATTGCTGCAATAGCTAATTGGTGTCCTGTATTCTTGTGAGTTTGAAGTCCACCTTTTGCATGATAGAGGGAACGGGGAAAGGTTGATGATTTAAAATTATTTCCTTTGCATATGTTTTGAAGAGAGCCATAATCAGAATTTCTTTGGCTGTTGCAGTGACATTAAACAATAATAGATCCAGGCATTACTTGGGTATTGCAGTTATTGCAGAATTAATTCGCCTAATCCTTTGGTTCATCTTGGTAAATTTAGTGTTATCTGTCAGTAAACAACAACCGAGTGAACTGTATAAATTAGATGATGACCTTTATTTTTGACCCTGTTTAAGAAAAGGTTGCCGATAATTCTTCTGCAATGCATATGCAATTACTTATGGTTCATACTATTTATTGCTATGGTTCGTAGCTTAATTCTTTGAAGATGCTTCATTTTGGTAATACTTGAGCAGTTCGGTTCACAGTTATTTGGACAACAAGGCAACTTGAATCTGATTTCTTGAAAACTGACTCAAAGCATACAACATTATATGTTACCTCTGGAGTATTCAGAAGTCATTACTCTTCTTGAGTTCAATCAGCCTCTATTTTGGTGGCCCAAAACCTTAATTTCTATGTGGTCCTTGCTTTTTTCAGGTTTGCGCTTACGAGGATCATGTCTTGTTCATCATATTTGGATAAAAATTTGGGAGATAGCATAAGTTGTCTTTAGTGGGTAATAGTATGCCGCTTTCAAAAAATGTTTTTTCCAAGCAAATGGATTCTGAAAATGAGCAGAATTTGATGCTGCCGCTGAAGAATACCTCCTTAAAGTCACTAAGAAAGCAACCTCAGCTAAACCCTCCATCAATGCATTAATGCTCTCTGGCTTGGGATTATCTGTGTCAGAACATTCCTGATGAGGAAAAGAAGGAATAGGCATAATTTTTTTGCCAGGCCCTAAAGCTGCTAATGCTTCTACGTGGCAGCTCATTAAGGAAGGTCCTACGAGTAGCTAATTCTCTGACGCGGCAACCCATCATGGACGCTAACAATGCATTCATGCCTACTTTAAACCAATAATAGAACTTACTTTTTCAATATGATTTACGGTTTAAGAGGCAAGTATGTGAAATGAATTTATATCAATTTACGTAAATGTACTTTTTTAACGTTTACACAAACAGATTTGTAATAATTGGAGTCTATTAAATGTGCTTTGGCAAAAAAACTTCACATTTTAAGATTTTTAATCTTGTTATGCTGGCATGGAGATTCATTCATTTTTAAAGTCTATTATCTGGTTCAATTTACAGCCATTGGTGTCATTTTCTGCCATAATGAATGGCATTAAATCTCTTTATTTTGGCTCCTGCAGACAACTACAGATGAAATGGCATTACATTACATATGACTGGAAAGCAATGATGATTCTGCACGATTTGAAAGCAAACTAGAAGGGACCAGCGAAATTTTCTGAACAGACTACGATTAGAAAAGATAAAACAAATCAAACTGGTAAGAGAAATGTTTTGTGTTGTTGTGTAGCTTAGTTTGCTAATGAAATGTTATTCAATGGATCTAATAATAAAATCCATTAGGGGGTGAGCATTAAGGATAAGGTTATTATCATGTGATCTAGAAGTTAGACGTTCAAATTCTGGAAATAGCCTTGCATACCCCTCTAAGTAGGAAGCTCGTGTTCTGCACAACCTTTTAGTAATGAAATCCATGGACATGCAGGGGATTGATGGTTGTTATCAACATAGGAGATAGTGATGAAAGAAAAGAAGGGAAATCTGCCAAGCCTGAGAAAAAGACAGAGAAACCAGATTCTACCTTTTTTATTATTGTATTTCAAAACTCTGCTTTTAGTTTTTACAAAGGAGCAGATGTGACCAATCACACAAAAGAAACCATCTTATTGGGAGGAGAGAAGGAGGAGTGTCTTTGTGTCTGTGGAAAGAGAAGGCAGGCGAGGGTCGAACTGTAAATCACACGGGAATAGGAGGCTCCTGTCCTTTCACTCAGTGTGGCAGAGGAATAAAGATAGAATTTCTTCTCCAACACTTGATTTCTCCTTTTTAACATTACGCTGGAATTATAGGCAGAGATGAACAGAGAGGGAAATGAAAAGGTCCAACTCAGGTGCATCCCCAAAATTCTTACGTCAATCATTGGTATTTCCCCTCTCTTAATGTTTCTTCTTTTTCTACTTTGGTCATTGATGATTGTCCTTCCGTATTCTCTGTCCACCATATCTTCCCACATTAACTTGGTTCTTTTTTAAAAAAATATTAGACAAGTATTTTATTACACAGAGTCTACAAACTATGTGCGTGTTTGGTTACACCGTTACCAAAACGGTGCACGTAAGTCGAGACAAAACCATCTCGAAATCTGTAAAAACCATCTCGAAATCCATAAAAA
>JANTPZ010151395.1:7246-18720 GCA_025593235.1 Vachellia pachyceras | reverse complement strand
ATCCAAAATAAGATTGGATTTGCAAGAAAGCCCTCGACATTTTATAAAATTGTAAAGGTACCCATCTAACCTCCCGCGTTCCCTCATGTCATAAACCCGCTCATTTGTTGCCTCCGCTCCGCCATAAAAGTGCCCAATCTATAGGTTCACTAATGGTGTGTTTGATATGGTGGAATTGGGGGGTGAAATTGGAAATGGAATTCAATTTTTATGTTTGGTATGGTGGAATTGGGGGTGGAATTGGAAATGGAATTTAAAATGGGTAGAAATGAATTCCATGATGTAACCTATGAAATTGTGTTCAATTCCATGGAATTGATTTTTTGACCCCTCATTTTTTTCCTATATTTATATCCATTTTCATCTCCATTTCTATCCTCATTTCCATATCTATTTCCATTTCCATTTCTAACTCCATCTCCATTTTCACCAAAATCAATTCCAACGTACCAAACGAGCCATTAATTTGTTAAGGAGTCATGCAAGTAGTATGTTTATAAATTATCTCAGTTTCTATATAATTTATTTTCATTTTTTACAGTATTTAAATGATGATTAAATATTATTAAAAAAAGTACTATTATTTTATTAAACTAATTATAAATTTTGTCAGCATAAATATCTTTTAACAAATTAATTTTTTTCTAAATAAATCTTTTATAAATTATTGTCTTACATATTTGAGAGCTAGTTAACTTTAAAAATATTAAAATAATTAAGTAAATTATTTAATTATAATATATATTTTTATATATCATTATATTATATATTGAATTATAAATTAATTTAAAGAAAAATGATAAATTAATTAATCTTTCTTTAAAAGTTAATTGCAGCACTCGTAAGTATAAAAGTAGCGCTATTATAAAATTAAAGACCAAACATACCCGTTGACACCTCAAACCAGGGCTATTTCCTCCTGTGAGTTGCCTTAATCGCATGTCATGCACCAGTAACAGAGGAGTTCGTTGGATAACGATTGTTGGAGTAGAAATGGAATGAGAGGTTGAGGATGGATCGCTGCCTTATCCCAAGTGCTCAAAAAGAGATGAGCAATTGGCGCCAGGAAACACACTCCGGAACTCGAGCCCCAAAGAAATGGCAAGGCTTGTGTCCCTCCAACAGAATCAGTTACCTTCCCCTCCCTTGGCCTCTTCTCTCTCGGATTTCAATGGAGCCAGACTTCATTCCCAGATTCAGGTTGTTTACCTTACCTTTCAATCAACCTTCTTCACGAGTCAACTGTTATAACTCACGCCATGCTTATTTATCGATAACAGTTGAAGAGGAAAGTATGGCAGCCAAAAGGGGGATTTTACGTCTCTGCGTCAAGCAACAAGAAAATCCTCATAATGGGAGGCACTCGCTTCATTGGTGTGTTTTTGTCTCGCCTTCTTGTCAAAGAGGGTCACCAGGTACCACTTAGTCATTACATTCCCACATTCTTTACCTTTCTAATGGTGACAGTCTTCGAGTCGATCTTCATAAATTTGGTAGGTGACTTTGTTTACCAGAGGAAAAGCACCCATTGCTCAACAATTGCCTGGTGAATCAGACGGTGATTTTGCTGATTTTTCTTCTAAGGTATGCAATTGTTGAGCTTGGCTAATCTCATATTGCAGAACATTTATTGTTTAGTGATAATTTGGTATTCCTAGATCCTGCACTTGAAAGGAGACAGACGGGACTTTGATTTCGTGAAGTCCAGTCTATCAGCACAAGGGTTCGATGTTGTTTATGACATAAATGGTGCGCACAGTCTTAGTTCCTTTCACCTTCTACGTCTAGTATCCTTCACATTTTAAAATATAGTCTATACTTTTCTTTCTTTCTTTCTTTTTTCTTTTTGAATTTGTATGTCTGACGCTTTGGCGTCGAATAATGATTGGTTGGCATATGTTCCAGGACGGGAGGCAAATGAAGTAGAGCCCATAATCGATGCCTTGCCGAATTTGGAGCAGTAATCACTACGAAGTCTTTTTCAGTATTATAGAATCCATGTCAGATATAGACACGGCTTGTTATTAATCTGTTCATTAATCAGTTACCTAGTCAATTCATTTTGACAACAAATTCAATCATACTGTGAAAGATTGTGAAATTTCATAATTTTTTCTTTTATCAAAAGTGTCATCCACAAATTGAAATACTATACAGTTAGCTGGTTAGAAAATATTTTAATGCAATCATTTGTTGCGGTGATTGTGTGCAAGTTCTTCCAATCCTCATCTCATAAAGAAGAAATTTTGAAGTCTTAACATGAAAGCTATTTATGATATGCCTGATATATTCTGTCCTCCATTTGCTTATGTATGCGTGCATATTGAAATTTGCTATCAATGAATAAAAACGCTGGGTTTAGATGGTGCACATCAGATCCGCAGATGAAGTTCAATCGGCAGAGGAATTTGTTTTTAAATTGAATTTGCAAGTACAAGGGTAGCGTTTTTCAAGATGAGTATGATTGTTGATTCTTCGATGGATCATATTATGACTGAAATTTGGATCTAAATTGTAGGTTCATATACTGCTCTTCTGCTGGTGTCTATCTCAAATCCGACTTATTGCCTCATTGCGAGGTAGGAACCTTTTGGCTGACTTTCTTCCATTGTTTTCAGATATTACTTGTAAGAGGCAATCCATCGAACGAAACAATCACATCTTGAATTGACGAAGTCAGTTACCTTCATGTTTTCTTTCTCAAGAAACTATTGTAATGGTAGAAGATAGTTTAAGAACTGAAGACGATCTTTTGATTTTGTGGCATGACATGATGATGCTAGTTACTCTCATGTGAGTGTTTGGATTAGCTTATACAGAATTCTAAGTATGTGAATAAAGTTTTATCTCAACTTGTGTGAATGTGTTTTTTTAACTGCTTTTAGGAGTTTGTCAAACTAGTGAGAGATACAATGTGAGAACCTAAATTAATAATGTGTAAACATGGTTGGTGGGGCGGTAGATCCAAAGAGCAGACACAAGGGGAAGCTAGAGACAGAGAGCTTGCTGGAATCAAAGGGCGTGAACTGGACATCAATAAGGCCAGTATATATCTATGGACCCTTGAACTACAACCCTGTTGAGGAGTGGTTCTTCCACCGTTTAAAAGCCGGTCGCCCTATTCCCATCCCCAGCTCTGGCATCCAGATTACTCAACTCGGACACGTTAAGGTATTCAAATGTAATATTTGCTGGCTGTGTCAGCACCTGAAGATTATTACATCTCACATAACTACGGGTGCACTATTTTCTCACTGCTGGGAATTGGAATTAAATTGACATGATTTTTTTGTTACTGATAAAGCACGGTTCAATCATGACAGGATTTGGCAAAGGCCTTTGTTCGGGTTCTTGCTAATGATAAGGCCAGCAGGGAAGTGTTCAACATCTCAGGTGACAAATATGTCACATTCGATGGATTAGCAAAAGCATGCGCCAAGGTAAACAGTTCATGTCAGTAAAATAGTACAGATTCCCTAATCGGGCATTTTTTTTTAACTACTATGGATTCTCCCCCCTTTTGTTCCCTGTTGGTATTGTGCAGGCTGGTGGATTCCCAGAGCCAGAGATCGTTCACTACAATCCCAAAGACTATGATTTTGGTAAAAAGAAGGCATTTCCCTTCCGCGACCAGGTGAGAAGGGCTACCGCATGATTGTTAGTTTGATGGTTTATCAATAGATAGGAACAATATGAGATGAGAAGGGCTTTGAATCATGAAGAATTGTGTTGACGAATTAATGATAATTTGCAAACCATATGCAGCATTTCTTTGCATCCATAGAGAAGGCGAAGAGAGTGCTGGGGTGGGAGCCTGAACTTGGGCTAGTGGAAGGCCTTGCAGACTCCTACAACCTGGACTTTGGAAGAGGAACTTACCGAAAAGAGGCTGATTTCTCAACTGATGATATCATTCTGGGCAAGAGTCTTGTTACTGCTTGAGCCCCCATTTCGTTCCCACAAGATTACAATGGTTTACAGCATCATGCCCAGCCGAAACATGTCCCCCATGAGTTTAGTTTGCTACGTTCGTTAAAAGTTGCAAGACACTAATTGGGCCTCCAAGGGATACAACTGAGCCCAATTTTACTTTCCCTGTTGGGGACATCACCCGTGAAAGAAAGGTCCAATATTTTAGAGTCCTCGTTTGTCCTTTTCCAACTCACTCTGTCACTCTTGTATGTTTTGATGATGTATAAATATTATCGAAATGTCACGTTATCTATATTCAAATTAAAATATTTTAATTATTCTTTTTATGAGTCTCATATTGTATAAGTTTCTTTTTTTATTATTTCTTTTCATGATCCATTATAATTTATATTTGTTGGACCCATGATAATGATAAATGGAACAATTCTGTCCAAGAGAGTGTAGACAATGTTGCGTACTTTTTTTAATGACATAGTTCATTCCTCTTTTTTTTTTTTATCCCATTGGTTCAGTGAATCATGAATCAAATATTAGATATCGTTTTTCAGATTTCAATAAAAAACAAGACAGAAGGTGTTATATATTAAATTACGATACCAAAGGTAGACCACCAAAAAAACAATATGGAGATATGGGAATCAGGGAGACAAGAAAGGGTGAAGGAAACATCGCTTTGGCTATCCTTGTTCATTGCTCATGGCATCGCAGAAAGATTCTATTTACCCTTTTTCCAGCCCAACATAACCCGTGGGCTGGAAGAGCCCAGCCCAGCTAGCCCGAGGCCCGTCAACTATGTTGGGAGTGCCACGGGAAGCTTGTTCATTGGATAAACGTGTTCATTAAGGTTTGCAGGTATCGTGGGAGAATATTCACTCCCCTTCCTATAACAGTCTGACCACACCATTCTACATAGCACATGCAGCTTCAGCACCCAAACCGTTCACATCATTATCCATTTACAGTTTGTACTGTGGTCGGAGCACTCTTAAAAGTTCAATCCACATTATCCCCCAAAAGTTCAAGAAACGCAGTACTATAATTATGTTAAATCCCTTTTCATTATCCTAACGGTCACCAACTTTGGAAACACAGTTTCTCTCCACGGTACACGTAAGCCAAAACAAAACTATCTCGAAATCTGTAAAAACCATCTTGAAATCTGTAAAACCATTTTGAAATTCATAAAATATCTTGAAATCTGTAAACTTTTTTTTCCTAACAGAATTCCCAAACACTATCTAACTCCATGGGCGAAATGGTTTGCTTCAACCCGCTGCTTTATTCAAATTGGGGGATGGGCCCAGCGTTATTCACGCAGTCCAGACAACATCCACGTACCGCCACGTGTCGCTTCCACGGAAGGCCCCGATGCTGAGTCCATGTGTTGTCTGCTCCGCGATATTCCCGTCTTAATTATTTTGGATCCACTACACGCGATTAGTGCTTCCGTGATTGTTTCAATATTGCTTGAAACCCGTTTCTGACCCGACAATGTGCTTATTTGGAAACACTGTTTTTTAACGGAATATGTAAATTAAGAAAAAACCTACATTTATTTTAGACCCAAGAATAGCAGGCTGTAACTGATCTTTTAGACCCATTGAATTAGTTTTTTAACGGTTAACCTACATTTAAGCCCCTCTTGGGCCCTATTTCATCTATGGACCCATTTTGTTATTTTAATCCCTTAACCTTCATTTCTGGGCCCACTTTTTTAATTTTCCCTGTTAGCTTTCATTGGCTAGGCCTCGCATTTTTTTAATCCTTTAACCTCTATTTGGGCTCTCCGCTGGATATGAGACTTATTTCATCTCTGGCTCATTTTATTAGAAGAAATTATTTGAATTTCTTGAAGTTACAAGAAAGATTTATGATTTTTTTAAAGGAATTTTTTTGCGACTGTTATTACCTTGTTTGAAGTTATATATAAATTCATATATAATTTCATTTCCCAATTTGAATAAAGCAGCGGGTTTGTTATCAAAAAAAAAAAAAGCAGCGGGTTGAATTTGAATAAAGATATATACATGTCAGAATCACTTCGGGAATAATGATGAGATGAAGAATCTTACTTGGATTATGAACCATAGAGCCCAAACAAGAGCACTCCTTGTCACTCAGGGTCGTTTGGATTAAATTTTAGAAAGTGACTTTACATTATCCCATGTAAATACGTGAGATGAGTTTTATCTCTATTTATATAAAAGTGATTCTAGAAATGATCACAGGAGGTTGACAAACACCCCTTGGAGGGCCAAAGAACCAATTTGCTTCAGTGATGGAGCTTAATGGTCCAAATTTCTCTTGCATATTCCCAGTGTGAATCCCAGATTGCCCTAGATTGATAGCCTTTCCATGGTAGAATGACAGAAAAATCGCTCCACCAACACCCACAACAGTCCCTAACACCATAGCCAGCCTTCGTCTTGATTAATTCTCACATCCTCTTGTCTGCCATAACAAATTTAAGAGATCTACTGAATGAGAGGTGCTTGAAATTGAAGGTGATCTCGCAAAAGAATTCCCCAGAAAACAGGAAGAAATCAATAAAAAAAACTCCTTTGGTACCTGGAGAGGACAGCGAGAAGAAAGGTGAAAGTGGGGAGCAAATTGTTGAATGCTGATGCAACTGTAGCAGTGGAATATTTTAGCGCCGCGAAGTACAGTATCTGATTTACTGTAACTCTGCAGTCATCTAAGAATACTGTAATGAATCATTCTATCAGGAATGAAAATTGTTGGTTGAGGAGGGTGAATACACACACACACACACACGAAAAGCCTACCCTGTCAAGGAACATAATATCTGAAATGTAATGGGCACCGTCAACTTGCAAACCGTTTTCCTGAAAAACAAAAATATACATATAATTATGTAACCAATTAATGAGAGGAGGAAATAATTTCTTCCTTCCCCATTTTGCTTGGTAGCTTTATGTATTACCGTTCGAACCAAAAGGCGAAAGGATTAGCAATGAAGGCAGTGGCAAAGAGTTGGCGAAAAGCCACGAGAACAAGAGGGTTCCTTCCATACTGTAATGAAAGCATGGAGGTCAGGGTCATGACTGCATAACCTAGCTGCACTAGAATCATGCTCGATATTGGAATCACATCACCACTCCCCATATTGCTTCGACGATACCGATACAAATACACACACACACACACATATATAGGAAGGTTTAATTTTAACGTCGGTTTAAAGAGGACGTGTAATAGGCTTCAGTTTTAGCAGTGTTTAAGCATGCCGTTGCCAGTTTTGCCAGAGTTTTGAAGCAACCGGTTAGTTTGAGGCTATGCTGGCTCTTTTGTCAGCAACAGCAACAAACATTCTCTGAAGATGCTTCACACAAACAAACTTGTCCAATAGTAGTGTAAGTTATAGTAATAGATATGATTCATTCCGTTAATTTCTCCGCTCCGGACGTATACATGGTCGACGTCTTACAATGGACACATAAATTGTGAAAAGAAAGAAGTGAGGGTGGAGCCGTTGTTTTCTGGTTTGGGTTCGTGAATATATATATATATATATATGGGTACATTTGGGCTGTACTAGGAGTCAATGACACTGAAGGAGCCCATGTTTAATTTTGGGAACCAAGAAAGTCGCGCGTAAAGGCAGTGATTGATTCGACGCGTCAATGTAAAATCATGCAGCCATTGATTATCACTTGAAAGCAAAAGACAAGAGAATCAATAATCAATCACTGTGCAGATGGTACCACCGACAATAATAATTAATATTCAGAATTATCAAGTTGTTTGCCATATCTTATGTCCAACAAACTTGTCCCAATCTTTTTTCCCAGCTAGCCAAGCCATGCTGCTTCTGAGTTCCATGCATATCATTTTTTTATCACCTTATAATCCGCTTCTGAGTTTATGGTAGTGACCGTGCAGTCGTTAGAAGTTAAAAAAGGTACAATTTTTTCAAATTCAAAGAAAAAATAATGCAACCGAAGACATTCTGTCTTAAATTGACGGCACAGGTAAGTGAAAGCGAGGTTGCGCTCATCCATCGTTTCAGAAAACACTCAGTGGTCCCTTATCTTTTCCATTTTTATCAGAAACCGCCACTTTCAGAGAAATAACCTTCTCTCTCTATCTTCATTCGCCAGAAACAGCTGAAAGGCGATTCCCAGCTACACATTCCGATCGACCGCATCATTCGTTTCAAGTACTACGTACATATACCAAATATATATGCACTAAAAGCTCTACAGCAGCACGTATCAGCTTCAGTTAACACACACACACACACACAAAAACTCGATCGGATCGGATTGTAAATCTGAAGCCGAGGGACTTTGTACTAATTAATTCACAAATGATAATATGCTGATTAATTAAGAAAATTAACACTGTCAGTGAATCACATAGATACTGCGCACAATATAAATATATGTAGTATAATTATAAGGAAAGATTTAGGTCTAAATGGTCATTTGCTTTCTCATCATCACCATCATCTTCAACTTGTGGCGGCGGTACCTCCGGTGCGGTTGCGTGAGGTGGTTGTTTATCTGCCACTTGTACAACGTCATGGTGCTTTGTAGAAGTAGAAGGAAGAGATGGAATTGAAGAATCATGCGTGCCTCGTAAGCCTTGCTGCTGGTAATCATCAATGAAATCCTCCGGTTGGAACGTAGGCTTCCAGATACCCTTATCCTTCTCTATCGAATCATCTTTCTTATCTGCTTTGTCTTTGGTGTTCGCGAGACGATCACGTACATTCTTCGTACTTCGTATCAACGCATAGAAATTCTCCAGCTTCTCCTCCTCACTTTCTTCTTCATCATCATTCTCCAGTTTCCTTTTCCTCTTTTCTCCTTCCATAGCGATATTCAGCTTACTGCACTGCGAATTTAGGAAGAAAAAGGAGGGATGGAGAGAGGACGGACCATGAGAAGCGAATATGATAGAGACTGGAGAACTGGAAAGTATCAGGAGCGAGAGCGAGTGGGGATACGATGCCTGCTGATTTAATTGGTCAAGTGCAATGAACCAGAGCAGCGTTGATTGACTCACCAGACTGGTCAATACACTGATTTTATTTACTAAAACCAGAGAATGGGTTGACAATAATGCCCATCTCTCACACCCGGAATAATGACCGTTCAAGGTAGGGGCATCGTTGTAAATTGAAATTGAGCTTAGTGCCCACCATATAATGATATTTATACAAAAAAATTACAACTAGATCCCAAATAAGAGAATTAATAAATAAAAGGTTTTAAAGATTCATAAAATTACTATAAGGTTTTAAGAGTAGCTGCTGAGGTTCTTATTAACAACCTTGATAGCTAATCCTGAAATCTTATAGTAATTTTATAAATCTTTAAAACTTTTTATTCATTAATGATGACTTCCACATCGGTTAGAAAAAGAGGTCTTAAATGGTATATAAACGAGTTCGCCTCTCATCCTTACAAACTAGCTTTTAAGGGTAAATAGTCGGATTAGTGCTATCATACTTGATTGTAAATTAAAAAACAAAAAGACGAAAGCCTCGTATTTGCGTCAGCTCATAGCGTCATGTCTCCACTCACCGAAATTAATGGTCACGTCCTAAATGATTAGGGTCATATATGACAATCCAATTCTTTTATAACCAATACTAATAAAATATAATTTTTTATTTAAATATAATTGTATGTATAAAGATAATGTGCATATTTAAAAACTGTTTTTGTGCAATCAAATCAAAATAAAAAACATTTTGAAATCAGTAAAAAGTATTAAAAAGCATATTAAAATCTGTAAATTATTCTTGAATTCAGTACATTCTTTTCAGAATTTGAAACTCTTTTTTATCAACGAATTCTCAAATACGAGACTTGACAGATATGTAACTAATTGAAAAAAAATAGATTGAATTTTTAGACAAAATAGATTGTTATTTACATATAGGAATGGCCCAAAAATATATCTTATAAGTAGGAAAGCAGACAATATTTAAGTATATCTTTTTAGTGATGTGTGCTGTTTAAATTATTTATTGCTATTTTTTATTTATTTATCTCAAGCGGAGTAGGAATTGATAGTGGTTGGGCATGTTTTTGTCTGGTTGATCTAGCATATTTTCTTTGATATAGTGGTTAGGCAAATAACTCACACCAGCACGTTTTAAGTTATAAAATGAATGAAGAGCTCTTCTCATCATGGGATTTTCTTTTTAAACGTCAGATCAAAGGAAAGATAGTGTGCTTGTTTGGAAAAACTTAATTAGTCTTTATAGATATGTTCAACAGTGTTTTTTCGTAAAACGAGATAATTTCCTCAATATATTTATCTCAACTTACGTAAAAGTATTTCTCTACCGTATTCCCAAATGGACCTATTAATACAATTCTCTTCAATGTATTACATGTGTTATTAATATTATGCTCTAGTTTCAGTTACACATCTCAAGACAGACAAAGGACTAAGGACGAGTTTTGGGATTGGGGCCAAGGATAAGTCAAGAAGATAGCATAGTATTTTTGAAGGGACGAAACATGTTATTCCTCCCGCCATGTGTCACGGCCTTAGTGATTTACCTGATGTAAGTTCCGTACGGTCTAGCAAGTCTTGCTCGAACTCACTCCTGAACCTGCTAGTAAGCCTTCCAAGGACTTAACTTAGCTATGAAAACTAAGAAAGCCTAAAGAGAGAAACTTGAGAGATGGAGAGCTTGGGAGAATGCTTATGAATTCACAAATGCTTGGATGGTTACAAATGGCCCCCTTAGGGGGTATTTATACTACTCCACCTCCTCAATGGACGGTGGAGATCGACTCGATCCAGCGGTCTATATCGACCCTCCAGAATCTTCTCTTAAAATATTAATATCCATTTACACATGTGAAAAATGTGTAGAGGATTCTAGAGAAAGCTAGAGAAAGGAAACAATAAACTAGTATTTACAAGAGAATTCTAGAGAAATCTAGGGTTCTCTAGAGAAGACCGTGACATCCTCCCCCACCTAATCCGGCGACGTCCTCGTTGCCTTCTTGACCTCGTACGCCTGGATCTGGTCCCGGAATTGCCACAAATGTGAAATGGGCTCCCAGCTTGCTTCACTTTCTGGAAGTCCTTTCCATTTGACAAGAAGCTCATGGACTGCAGGTTGGTTCGAACGGCGTACCTTTCGATCAGCAAGGATCTCTTCGACCTGTTTGTCGTGTTGAACCTTGATGCTCATTGGTACGCGTCGTGAGATGCCTCTGTCCGGATCTGAGGGATCACCATGATAAGGCTTGAGTAAGCTCACATGGAAGACGGGGTGATACTTGATTCCGGCAGGCAGCTCCACCTTGTAGGCTTGGGTCCCAATCTTCTTGAGAATGGGGAAAGGTCCCTCATATCTCCGGAGGAGACCCCTATGCCTACCTTCCAACCTTGCGTGGGAGTACATCTTCACAAGGACAAGGTCCCCTACTTGGAACTCCCTTGGACGTCTCTTCTTGTCGGCCCACTTCTTCATCTTCTTGGAGGCTTTCTCCAAGTAGGCTCTGGCAATGTCCGCTTGATCATTCCAGTCCTTTGCAAACTTGTAC
>JANTPZ010151393.1:0-15096 GCA_025593235.1 Vachellia pachyceras | reverse complement strand
CCCTTCAGATAATGATAAAGGGAAAATTTAGTAAAGCTCGTAAAAATGTCCTTTTTTCGTTTTGAGCTAAATAAGACAATTCGAGGACGGATATGATGCCATTTAACCCTTTAACACTAAAGTTTGGCATTCACCTCATGTTGCAAATGATTAATTGTTCTCTGATGTCTAGTTTCTTAAATGTTTAACTTTGAATTGGTTCAACCTAGTGTGTTAAACTGACGTCAGAAATCCTAAAATTATTATTTGGTTAAAAAAGGCATAAGTTGAACTTCTACAATTCCTTCTGCCTTCCTAGTTAAATTAAATGAAAAGAAGATAAACAAAACAATACCATTGGTTCGATACTTTGAGCCATACTGAAGTATACTTTTTTCTTCTTTGTATTGCCTGACAAGATGACAACAGAGCAAAAGTGAACATCCATTTACAATATTTATTATAAATGTCAGACACAAAGTACAAGTTGTTAAATTTTGTTAATGACTTGATAGCTTGTTAAGCTTACGATCAGAGATCAAGAATTTTCTGCGAAGGGTATTCAATCATAATATAATGCAGCAAATTCATTTTTCTCTTATTTAAGCATGCTTCATTGTCATTCATGTTTCATTTCAAGTGAGTGGGATGAAATACCCGATTCGTTACTTTGCAGTTAGATGCAGCTGCACCCGTACTTGCAGCCTTAAAGGAACCCATAGTCATAGCAAAAGTTGATGCAGACAAGTTTACCCGACTTGCAAAAAAATATAATGTTAAGTATGTTTCTTTTGCCCTGTATATTGCTCGTTGAACAATATTTATTTCCAAGTGATGTTAACTTTGTTTTTCCACTCGAGTTTCCATTGAAATGTGAAATGCCTATCATGTTTCTCTCTTTGTTCTGGCCCCAATTCAATTTTCCATTTTTTTGAAATTAAAATTTATCTTTAAGGGGAATTTGTTTAGAATATTATTCTTTCCATACTGAAAATGAACTTATGCTAAACTTTTATTCTGTGATGTAGTGCTTATCCTTCCCTTATGCTGTTTATAAGTGGTGTACCCTCAGACTATCGTGGACCAAGGAAAGCAGATCTACTAGTTCGTTATCTAAAGAAGTTTGCTGCTCCAGATGTTACCATTCTTGATTCAGATTCTGCTATTCATAACGTCATTGAAACAGCCGGGACTTTATTCCCCATATTTATGGGTTTTGGTTTGAGTACTTATATGATAGAAAAGTCAGCCATAAAGTACAAGAAAAATGCTTGGTTTTCCGTGGCAAAAGATTTTTCAGAAGATGTCATGGGATCATATCATTTTGATAAGTTTCCTGCTTTGGTTTCCATTAATCAGGATTACAATGAGTAGAGCGCTTTCTATGGCACCTTTGAAGGTTAATTTATACTCAGATCTTAAATTGTTTTATTTAGATATTCAATATCACTTCCCTGAACCTCTCTCCTCTCTTATGCATTTCATGCCACTGCAATGAGTTTTACAGTTCCTGGAGTATTTGTTGGAATATATTTTTCTGTTTATGATATGTTGAATAATCCGTTCCTTAAATTAGTTTTCCTAGAAAGGATTGCATTAAGTTCAATTTATAGGTTGGAAATAAAGATAAAGAAAGTCCTTCAAAAGATAAGACTGAAAGAGCAGCAGTGTGTTAAATCCTACGAGTTATGCTTAGCTTTTTCCACTTCTTTTTGTGAAACAATATCCGAGTGATGAAGCTGAGGCCAATATCCCAATATATATTATTTATATATATATATTTGAAATGTTTTGCTGCTTCGGTAGAAACCAAATGGCGTTGTGAGCTTATCAACACATACTAATATATACCATCACATTGCATGTTGTGCCATTTTTTCTCTGTCCTTCAATTTTAACATTTTAAATGCCTCAACTTTGATACAACATTTTGTAATTTCTTGGTAATGGTCTTGTCTCAAAAATCAGAGGAGTTATTGGAAGATTTTGTGAAACAAAACCTTATGCCCTTAGTGGCACCTGTATCCTTTGAAACACTAAAGTTGATGGAAAGTGATGGGAGGAAAATTGTCCTGACAATTTTTGAGGATGAGGAAGAAGAAAGATCGAAGGAATTCATTAAACTATTGAAGGCTGCTGCATCTACAAGTCGTGACTTAATATTTGGGCATGTTGGTGTTAAACGGTTGGAAGATTTTGCTGAAAAATTCAACCTTAATGAGTTGCCAAAAATGGTTGTTTGGGATGGAAGTGATTACTACCTATCTGTAAGTTAATTTTTCTATCTTGAAAGAGTTTCTGTTGTGTCAAGTTCACTCTAATTCAATCTCACCATAGGATAATCAGTTTCCATTTATTTTACTTAGAGGTGTATTCTCAAGTTTACGTCTTTATCTAGTTCTGATATTCCTCATCTCTTGCATGTCTTATCAACATCGATATATTGCATATATGCATGTCTTTATTTAAGAAGAGAAAAAAGATAGAACTTCATACTGTTGTATGCTCAGGTTCTTTGATTATATATTAGGTATTTGGTATGCCAGCAAGTTAATAGTGGTCCTATGAACCGTGTAGGCATCTTGGATCTGGGATATCTTGCATAATGTTTATGTACCGAATACCGCCATAATGCTTATGACTAGAGTTTCATATTTTTTCATCGTCAGTCGCATGGTATTTTGTATGCCAGCATGTTCATTGATGCATTGGATCATTTGATTTCCCTTGTGTTGTTTCCACTGTGTAACTTCCTTCTCACATTACACAAGCACATGAATTGTTTCTATGCTTAAAATCTGCTGGCTGATTTTTTTTCTTGTATGCATTAAAATTTCCTCAAGAGGGGAACCAATACAGTTTCTATGATCTTAATAGGTTACTGGTTCAGAAAGCATTGGTGAGGTGGATCAAGCAACTCAAATCAGTAAATTTCTAGAAGGATACAGGGAAGGCAGAACAACAAAGAAAAGACTTGGTGGCCCATCTTTCTTGCGTGCGATGAAAAAATCTCCTGCCATCAAAATTTTGTTGGTCTTTATTGCAGTGATTGCAATATTGATGCTTCTTCTGATATGTTATAAAGGAGATGATGAGTACCAGAGGGTACCAAGTGAAATCCAGGTTGATTATCCTGGAAGCTCTGCCTTAGAGGCTGAAAGCAGAGAGTATAAACCTGAAGATAAAGAAGACTAAATTAACATTACATTGACATTTATAATTACATCTGGCTCTGCTTTAGAGTTAAAAAATAGTTCTTCGTATCATGTAGATATCATTGGATGCAGTTTCATAATTTTTGTGTTGTCCAGAAAAATTCTGCATTTTATTGATGTATTTAGGTATTTATTGCTATCAATATGGGTTTAGTTATGCTAAGATGCTCTAGAGATTATAACTAATATTGCTGATATTATTTATTAGTACAATGGTTTTTCTATCTAGTTTTACAATTTGCCAGAAGTTACTGGTGTAGTTTAGCATCTATAGGTTGGATTAAGTAGATGTACTTGGAACAAATAAAATATCTGAAACAATGCATAGTCCATACTTGTAAATTATGTATTCATATATATCACTCTGTACACGACCAATATTGATTAATATCTTGATAATAGAATATGCCTTTTTCAGGTTTTTAAGGTAGGACAGAAAAAATATGCCTCTTGAGCATTCATGATATAATTTTAAAATATTCAATGCTTATTTTTATTTTCCAATAAGTTAATTTGTTGATTGCACAAAATATTTTTTATTGGAAAATTTAGTCTGAGGTCCCAACTAAACAACTTATTTACGAAAAGGTCCCATGGATGAAAATATTTATTCTGAGGTCCCAAGGCAGGATCTCATGTTGTCAACATCAGCGCATGATGTTATCATTATCAGCATATGGTGTTGTCATTATCATTGCACATGATGTTGTTAACACCAGCGCATGCTATTGTCGATATAAGGACCTCAAATCAACACCAGCGCTTGGAACCTCAGATTAAATATTTTCATCTATGGGACTTTTTCGTAAATAAGTTTCTTATTTGGGACCACAGACTAAATTTCCCTTTTTTATTTTATAGATGATGAGGGGTTATGGGTCTGTTGCCTGTATTTTATTTTTCATTGACAGTTTCAGTTCATTTAGTTTAGCACTTCCGCCAAATTGAGTTGACTTGTGAGTAAGCTTGAACTACGAACAAAGAAGAAGAAAAATAAGACGTTGACCTTCAAAACCAAAGTTTTTAAACCATGTCCTCAAACAGGTTCAAAACTTGAATCATTTTGATTTGTTTTAAAAATTAAAATAATTTCGTGAAAATATAGTTTGATCTTTTCTAATATTACATGAATTGATATAGGGTTTTGTTTATATTAGAATTGAAAATTATTTTTTCAACATGATTTACGATTTGCGAAATAACTACGTAAGAAGAATTTTATCTTGATCTACACAAACATGCTTATCCAACGTTCTCACGGACTATATACTTAAATTTATCATTTTTTTAAAAAATTAATTTATATTAAGAGCAGCTAGTTACTCTGTAGTTGGTGAAGTGGCATTAACCTAGTGGCCTATTTTGATAAACTGGTTGTTAAGATGGGTTTTCAAATGGAGAAATTTCTTGTGTGTCAGACCATAGATTATATGGCACTTCAGATTCACACAAATTTCTCAGAGTGGGCGGATATGAGAGAACAGATCCAAAGATATATTATTTACAATAAATATTTTTAATTATATGAGGCCAACCATATATAAGACTAAACTTTTTACTAGATTTCTAGATTATACATTTTTTAATATAAAATTTATTGGTGTTCAATTTATAATTTTCAACTTGCCTCCGAAATTTTTTTAATTATTTTCCGTATAAGAACAGGCAAGTCATAGCTTCATGACTTCATTCTTCAAGTTGCGTTGGCATATTCACACAATCAAGATTGTTTAGAGTACAATTTTTATCCTAACCATATTTTATAAATTATATTAACACACAATACTTCATATAAAAGTTAGATAGTTAACTTGGATATATTAAATAAATTAGGTAAGTTAATTATTTATAACAAATATAAGTTAACCTTCCTCTAATACCATTAGATGTATATATACATGCAATCAATGAGATACTTTAAAACAAAATCGTAATTTTGATAATCATAGTGAATTGCAATCTTTGTTTAAAATATAATTTAATCCCCAATTAATTTATATATTAAAAGCGAGAGGTAGTATAATAGTTGAAGTAAAAGTCATATTCTTTGGATATACTTAAAAAAAACAAAAGGTCAATTTTGTAATTCCATCAGTTTCAAAATGTGGCTTCAGGTTTAACTTGGTTTTGAGAGAGAGAGAGAGAGAGAGAGAGACTATTTCAATCCAATGTAAACAATTTTTTGGATTCAAATTGAATTTTAGGTATTTAGAAGACTAAAGCTTAAGCCTGTTTGGGATGACACTGTATAAGCACGTTTAAGTAAATAAAACAAAATTTATCTTACATCATTACATCGTAAACTTTTAATCACGTTATAAAAGTAATTTTTACTATTAATTAAATACGTATTTAAAAGATTGTGCGCCCTTTTCAGTTAGTAAAAAGGTTTTTTTACAACGTAATTTATAACTTATCAGATATCTACACGAGAAAAAATTCGATCAACTATCAAGCCACATATTCCTATGGATATCCAACTAGTCCAACTTGGATCACCTAATTAATTTTATATCGTTTCTCCCTTAATTATTGATTATTCGTTAATTATTTATTAATCAATTGCTTTAATTGATTTCCCTCTCAGGTTGCTGCTACGCGACCATTTTAGACTAATCTAGTCACATTGGCGGCGTCGCCCCATTTAATTTTTCCATGTTCTGTGTATCCGCAACCTTTGGCAATTTTTTTTAAAAATATTCATATAAATAATGGGTTTTTTACTTTTTTTCCTTTTTATTTTTGTTATAAATAATGAGTTTGAAACAGTAATCAATTACTTTAATTTTGTGTTTGGGAACTCGTTAGATTAAAGAAATTCCGAAAAAAGTTTATAAATTTTTAGATTAGTTGTACAGATTTTAAAATAATTTATCTCAATTTACGTGTACCGGAAAGAAATTCCTAAATAAACACACTGTATTCGTAATTTAGCATTTGAATAATAACAAACATCATTATCTGCAAAAAAAAAAATCTGATTCTTTTTATCCTTAATCTTCCTTTTTATTTCAGGGGAGCAATCAATTTGATACATGTAGCAGCAACAGCATCAATGAATAGAAGATCCTTTTGATTCTTCTGAGATATGGAAGCTGATGTATCCATTATTCTGTAGTATTCCCATTCCTTAAACCCCAAATTAGCACTAATACCATTTCCAGCTTCCTCCGCCTTTGCTTTGGATGAGATTTACCGAGCAATCTTTTCTTTTTTGAAATTCAAAACGTTAGCTTTGATAGGAACGATGAAGTTTCTTGTGTTTTTATTCTTCTCTGTTACGGCTTCATGCTATATGGTGGTGGCCAAGGTGGTGCTGATTGGGAACAACGTCACTCTATCCTTCGACGACGTTGAAGCTAATTTTGGTGAGTCTGTTGACTTCTTTTTACTTTTTTGTTTCCTTCTCTACTAGGCATTTTTTTTAGGACTGGGAATTCAGATGAGCTAGGAGTATAGATGCTTGCCAATGAACTCGATGTTGTTGAAGCTGATTGTAGGTTTGTTCCCGGGATCTTGAGACTTTGTAATCTGAGCATAAGTAGGACTTTGGTGCAGCTTTATAGCTGGAAAGCATCTCCAGCCGAACTTTTTATGTATTAAATTTAGGATCTCATCTGAAAAGAGAAAAGGACTGAGTTGATTTGTGGAACAAGCGTAAATGTAAGAAAAGAGAGGAAATATAAGCACAGTTTTGTGCTTACTTATGCAAGAAACTGCCTCCTGTCATGAAACTTGGTTAAATCATATCCCTTCATGTTTGGCTGAATTTTGTGTTTCTCAAGAAAATGGAGAAGAAAGTCAATACATTGTTTTGTATGTGATATGTGAAGTAGTTGAATCTCTCTCTCTATCTCTCTCTCTCTCTATCCATCCATCCATCCCTTGACATGAGAGACATTTTGATTTCAGCTCCAGCGATGAGAGGTTCTGGAGAATGTGGGATCTTGTATATAGCAGAGCCGGTTGATGCATGTACAGAGCTGACTAATAAAATTGAACCGCTTTCAAATGCAAGCTCGCCTTTTGTATTGATAATTAGAGGGGGGTGTAGCTTTGAAGATAAAGTCAGAAGAGCACAAAAGGCTGGCTTTAAAGCTGCAATTGTCTATGACGATGAAGAAGATGGTGTCTTAGTTTCAAGTAATGACCAATTCGCTCATTTTGACATTGTGTGGTTTCATGTTCTTCCCAAAGTTGTGTGGTTTCATGTTCTCCCCAAAGTTGCAATTTAGCCATACACTAGTTCCTTGTGGTAAAAGGGCATTTTACAAATTAGAAAATCTAGCCAACATTTGCATACACTGTAACTCCAAAAATGAGTTTTAATGTTGCTTATAGGAATTGTCACGAAATTTTTTAATATGATGTCACTTCTCTTGGAATGTACATAGCATTTAAAGATCTCCATATTATATGCATGTTATTTCAATATGTATCATTTTCCTGACTGATTTAAGCAGCGTTAATTTTTAGCCATTTCAATGAACTAATGAAACTGTGTTGTCAATTTCAGTATTTCACATTTGAGAATTGAATACCTCAAAAGCACTATATCGAATATTGTTCTAAATTTCTTTTGAAATTTTCATGTCTTAGGAAAACATTTCCTGCTAACTTCTTTTTCCCTTTCCTTTTTTTTTTTAATAAAAAGCAATCATATTGTAAAGTAGAAGATAAAATGTTCTAAATACAAGTTCAAATAGGAGTGTCTCATAGAAAGAACCCCCTGGAAAGCTAGAACATTCCATGAGAAAGTAGAAAAGGAAACATGCTGAAAGTACTACATTTGGGCATCTGAAGTGTCTCTAAATGCATAGTTGTCACAATGTGTAGCTGTCATTGTTTCTGTTTGGCATCCATTTCTCAAGGAAATGCTATTTGAGATCCTTATGGTTGAAAAGTTTCTGTTTCTGTATATAATATATATGCGTGCATTGGTTTCACATGCATCATTCTCAAGAATTTTAATTTTCTTTGAAAAGCAGTGGCAGGGAATTCAGATGGTATAAAAATACCTGCAGTATTTGCAACTAAAGCCTCGGGTGAAATACTGAAAAGATATGCTGGACTGACTAACTTTGAAGTGTGGCTAATTCCAAGTTTTGATAACTCAGCATGGTCTATCATGGCAATTTCATTCATTTCCCTGCTAGCAATGTCAGCAGTTCTGGCTACTTGTTTCTTTGTCCGAAGGCATCGCATACGAAGAGAAAGGCCTCAATCTTCTCATGTTCGTGAGTTTCATGGGATGAGTAGTCGCCTGGTGAAAGCAATGCCTAGTTTGATATTTACTGCTGTTTTAGAGGATAATTGTACATCAATGACATGTGCAATATGCCTCGAAGACTATTGTGTTGGAGAGAAACTCAGGATTCTGCCCTGTGGTCACAGTAAGTCTTTCCATTTGATTTCAATCTCAGCTTCATTGTTTTCAACAAAGTTGTTTCAGTTAGTTGGTCTGTTATGACTAAGAGAAACATTTTCATGATTGGAATGTTGTGTTCTGGTAGAATTTGCATATATTTTGGTGGGTGGAGTACTAAATTTTATGTCCCTTGCTGCATACACAATGTAAATTTATGATGTATCACTAGTTCATTACCTGCCAAATATGGATGGTCTTGAAGCTGGTCGTGGCTATCTTCCCAGCCATTTGTCATATGGTTCATTGAAGATTAAGCATATAGTGCATAGGATGGTAGTAAGTTGGAAGCAAGTTGTGAGTAGTTTTACATTGCCCTTTTCTTGGTATTTTTCCTGGACTGTCTTCATCTTACAAGTGTAACTTTTAGGACTTTAAATTCTTCTAAGATGTCTATCAGCCATATCTAGTTTTGAAGATTAAGCGTAGATTGCGTGTTAGTAGTATGCAGTGAACTGGTTTACATTACTTTTTTCTTTACATTTTTGGTGATTTTTTTTCCTTTGTACAAGTGTAATTTTCCAACTTTCATTCCTCTGACATGTCTCCAGTGTTCTTGCTACTTCCTTAAGCATCACAAGTGGCATATTATGTTCATGTATCGGCTTGTCATTCTTTTGTTCCTCTTAGTGTCGTGATTGATTGAATTGCATATGGTCTTGTATGCTTAGTTGGTGGTATTCTAGAACCTTTGAGTGGTTCTTGGGATATGATTGTAATTTCCAGAATGGAATAGAGAATTTGTGGGATATATATAAGGATTTTAGGCTGTTCAATCTCACGAGTAACTTTGGGGTGTGTTTCTCTCATAGTTTCTTATCTGCTGTTATTAGAGCCTTCCATTACATCCTAGTTTGAATCCTACCACGTGGGTGGTGGTGCCATTGTTATCCCAGACCTAGAAAGTTAGCATGAAGATGGCCTGCATGTGTGCTGAGGTTGCTAATTGCAAGGTACAAGTCTTGAGTCCTATGTTGGAAGTATGAGATTCTAATGTGGTATCTATGAGGACCTTAGATTCTCCACCTTCACGAGCTAACTTTGGGGTTATGGTTCTCCCAAAATCTCTCAACACTAACTTTGGGGTTATGGTGCCATTGATAGTTGGTGTTAATTTAGGATGGGTTTTTTTTTTTTGCCTTTTCTTTTTGCTTACAATGAAAATAAATACTGGAACTTGCGCACATCACGACATTCCTTATTGAGGCATGATTATCTCTCCTTTACACCTAGAAATGTCTATAAATCCGTGCATAAGAACCCCATGAGGATTTCTGATAGTGTCATAGTTAAGCTCTCCTTCCTAATCAAATCCTGTAAAAATGTCATGGCATGCAGAGAAAGCTTGTTAACCTTCTTTGCTCTAAATTCTAACATGAAAAACTATCTACTTCCCAGTGCTGCACATGCAAATACAATTTTGCTTTCTATCTACAGTTTTAAAGAAATATAAGCAGAAGAACAAGTACTCCTATGTCTGGGTGCTTTACCCCGCTGACTGGAAATACCTCACAATAGAACAATGTAACAATTCATGAAAAATGTATAATTGACCTTGGCATCTGCTACTGCTACTAGTCAATTAACTTTAAAGCAAATGCAGGACCTTTATGTGGAACTATAGTGTTCGACTTGTGACAGGGACATGAGATTTGATTATTGGAGGGTTGATAAATGAAATGCCCCTTGCATATCGAATAATATGAGAGCCCCTGGTGTTATTTGTTTAAATTTGCCGTGTTGGCATCATCTTAGTGGAAATTAAAAGACTGTCTAATCTTTCTTTAGATTCTTGTTATTTGATTATCCACTGTCTTCTAAATCTGAGCTTCTTTCCTGTTGATTCTTGTTATTTGATTATCCACTGTCTTCTAATTTGGTCATTGTATTCTTAAATCCAAGACATCGCAAACTTATTGTGTTTATGACTATATTAGTTGTTACGATAACTCAGGTTTTTCTCCCCTAGTTTCATGGTCTCTAACAAACTGTGATTATTCTATATATTGTTTCTTGTTTGATATCGTCTGATACAAATGCATTACATGCATATGGAACTATGATTTACTTATGTAGTTTAACCAAATTTTGTATTTCTGATTATTTGGCAGAGTTTCATGCTTCTTGCGTGGATGCTTGGCTTACTTCATGGAGAACCTTTTGTCCAGTTTGTAAGCGCGATGCAAGGACTGATCTAGCCAATCCTCCACCTTCAGAATCCACACCTTTGCTTTCATCCGTTCCAACATCTGCAGCATCCTCTGTGGCGTCATCTGTGAGATCATCGTTAGCATCATCTTCTGCAATACAAATTGATCGGGCATCATCACGATCACCGTCTGTTTGTCGGGACCATTCGGTGGCTAGCAGTCCCTACATTCCGCCATCATTTAGGTCCCATCGCCAATCTCCCTACATGAGTGTCAGTCGGAGCTCAGTAGATCTTAGGAATGCATCCCAAAGATCCCAAGCTTCTCATTTGATTTCTCCACATTCTATGGGTTACCCATCAATGTCATCAATGAACTCAAGGTACCTGTCTCCACATATTCGAAGTCCGAGCAATGTTTCAGCAAGTTATCTTGGTTCTTCTAGTCATCGTCATCACCCACTTCATTATAGTGAGTCGGCTGCGGGGTTTTCTCCATTTGCTTCTGCCCAGTCCCTTCCAGAATGCTGAGTTATTACTGAACGAAATTTTGTGTTACAACTGAGGTCCGAGCCGCAGTTGCAGATAGTCATGAAGAACAGACATGAAACAAAATTTGCAAATTCTCATGACCTCTGCACTAAATCAGATATTAGATTGCCGTGTGATCTGGCTAATGATCTGCTTCCATCCCATCGTGTTGTGGTCGCATCTGGCAGTCGATTTATTCATGCTGAAGTGTACACTGTGACATCACTGTGTGATGTTTATTTTATTCTGGTTGATGTTCTTGCTTTTTCAGGTTGATGTGGTTGCCTAAGTGATAATGGTTCTGCTGTTTGCGCTGGGTTGATATTCACCATTGTCATATTTGAAAATATAGTTTTAACTGCTAACATGAACAATGTTTGGCCTGTACAGAAAAAATGGCGGTGGGATTAGTTCTATATGTTCTGATTGTTTAGTAGTTTTCTCAGCTGGGCTCTCTCTCCAGTCTTTTCCATGTGTACTTTTTTTCTTGGTCGGCCTCTTTGTATCATTCTGCATTTTCAAATGGGCCTGGAAAGAATTGTGTTCTGAAATGATGACAGGTTTTATCATTCATGGAAGTTTCCGAACGATGACAGATTAAGTGATTCATGGAGGTTTAATTTGTACAGAGCATGGAATCGTAGTGATGAGAATTGACGAGGGAAAACCATATGGGTAATTATGCTTGTCCTCAATTTTTAATTTGATATTTGTGCGTTCTCCTCTTTAAATTAAATCATTTAACTTTGCAATGCTATAAACTCATGAAGAAAATGATACTGGAGACGAGTTCTTTGTTTAGCATAGCAATCTTGCTGTAATAGTTGCTTAACTTTCAACTCTATTTTTTGGGAAAAAAATGGAAAAGAGGGTAATAAGTGAGAACACTCGTTTAAGTGAATTAAGAAGGCACATGGGATTGATCCCAATTTCACCAATATACAAAAAAATCCCTTATAGGATTGAAAATATTAGTCAAATTATAATCAGACTTAGTGTAGGCACTGTAACATGCTCAAGAATCAGCAGGAACGATCTAAAACATTTTTTTTTATATAAGGACATCATTTTTCCTAACACTAAATAAATTTCCCTATTTTAATTCCAAAACAATGTAATTTTTTTATATTTTTTACGACAAGAGGTATCTTTCTAGTTGACGCAATCATATTCAAGGTAAAATTGCACATTAAATATTGGTATCTCTCTTAAAAAGAATTTAAATTTTGATTTGTCAAACGAATAATACTTTTCACTAGTTCAATTCTGTTGGTTGCAGTAGTATTGAAACAAGAAACTCCCAAACCTTGCAAATCTTTTTGGATCTAAAGGAAAGATAGATTAATGTATTTGATAAGCCCAACAAAAGGAAAATACTTCATAAAATATTTTGTTATTAGTATTACATCATTAATCATCATACATGATAATAAATTCTTTAAACATTGCCTGCCTTGACAAATAAGTTTGTGTCTCGGCAGCATCCATTAATTAAGTGTCCTAGGTGACAGGAAAATGTCCCCAGATCGAGATTGATGCGAAAGACTTTAGCTTATTTTGGCAAAAAAAAAAAAAAGACCTTAGCTTACGAGGTAGACTGGTGACCTATATAATTAATTCAATTCTTCTATCATTACAATGTACTTAGTGCTCAGTCGTGGCGGTATATGATGAATACGTATTTGTTTGGGACTCCGTTGGGATGAAGGAGTTTACGGATTTCTATATAATTTTACAGATTTCAAGATTATTTTTATAAATTTCAAGATGGTTTTTACGGATTTTAAGATGATTTTATCTCGACTTACTTGTACTGTTGTGGAAACGAAGTTTCCAAACAAGCACTACCTGATCAGGTTACTTTAAAATTCTGCGAACTTAGAGTCAAACCAAAATGAATATAAAGTCTTAAATTAATAAAAAATGGGGAAGAAGAAAAATTAGCAATAACGCAGACTTTGTTTGGCAAAGGTCTAAAAAAGTCAAAAGAGTTAGTTGATGGCACCACATTAGTTCAGTGCTCGATGAAGAATGCTACATTTAGATATTCCTACTTCCTTTTTATAAGTTCCATTTCATCAAATTAAATTAAATCACGCTAGTGAAAAAGAAATATTGTGTGGTGCGAAAAAAGTAAATGGATAATGTGTCCGCTTGGAAACACGATAGAAACGTATTTTTACGGAAGTCAAGGTAAATATGTGAAGGAGATTATATCGTTTGGCGGAAAAATACCGTTGAAAGTGCATTTGACTTTTTCAAATACTCCAACAAACAAACCCAATTAAATTGTGACAAAATAGAAAATAATTATAGTTTTCAGGTTTATTTTATAATTTTCACCCAACCTAAATTAATTATGGTTTTGAATTAGTTAGTTTCTTCTTTTGATGGGGCTTTGTGTCCACTGGCTCAAGAGAAGTGAAACATTGGTGCAACAATTCATCAGTCAAGGTGTGGTGAGAAAATGTTGAATTGGTGAGGAAATAAAATAAAATTCCCAATAAAATATCACTATTTATAACTAACATTCTCTCTTATAGGGTTCATCTTTTATGTACTCATTTGATTCTATTTATAAATCAATTCATACATGTTATTTAAGAAAAACTTAAACTCTCCTAAATTTGCTTAAAATGCAATAATTTTTCAATTCTATCTATATTTAATATTCATTATAGCACATTAGAGCAAAATCAATATATAGCAAATAAATGATAAAATTATACATTTATATGAAAAATTTGATAAGGTGACTATAAATAAGATAAAATAAGACATTATTATCTCTCCACCCTATGTTAAGACCAAATGAGATAACAACAAGTTGATTTTATCTAAAAAATTAATGTGTTTTCCATTTATTTCACATATTTTTTTAACCCATTTTCTTACACATGCATCATCTTCATAAATAAAGGTATAACTGAGAAAAATTATATTCCTTAGATTTTATATATTTATTGTGTTTAACTAATTTTAACAACCAATTCATTTTGGTAGCTTTGATAGTTGTTTATTATAAAAAGATTGAGAAGGATTATAACTACCAGAAAAATGGCATTTAGCGACAGAAAATCCGTCGCTAAATGGCTATTTTTTATTATTAAAATGATGGTCGCTAATATTTTCCGTCTCTAAATAAAAATTTTTTAATGGAAAATAATCATTTAATGATGAATTTTTCCGTCGTTAAATGATATTTTTCTAATAGTATGTATTTGGCTTAGACTATCATCCGTGAATGTTGTACCAATAGAGAATAAGTAATTACAGGATTATTAGCAGTTCAATGGTCAGCTTCAATTGATGTTATGGCATTGAATATAAATCTATAAGGGACGCATTAATTGAATACGGCAATGTTGTCTTATATAATAAATGATTACAGAAAGACTCAACAAAAATCTGTCACGTTTAAATTATTGACAATATTATATAATTTTCAGTTGGTATTTTTATAATTAAATTAGACTTTTTTTGGGGACAAATAACTAAATTATGTCTTAGATCAAATTATAAGAATAATTTTCTGAAACTTAAAAATTGTGTAACTGATATTTCAATCAATAACGTGTGGAAGATTTGCAACAACAAAAAACACTTTTTTTTTGAACAAATACTACAAATGATGAAATTTTACGCTAACCTTTCAAAATTTGACAATGATGTGTGGAAAGTGAACACATCATGAGGTGCTATTCTAACTTTTAGCATTGAAGCGATTGAAAAATTTGTTCTTCAGTACACAAAATTGCAGAAATTCATATACTTCTTCCTTTGGAATTTTTAATAAA
>JANTPZ010151380.1:0-41258 GCA_025593235.1 Vachellia pachyceras | reverse complement strand
GATCCACTTGATCAGATTATGAAAAAATGTGTAGCCTTTAGTTTCAATTGTACTCTTCTCCACCTTTTGCTACTGCTACGTCACATCACACTTGTTTAATTCCCTTTCCCTCTCATTAACCTTTTGGGAATCCTATTAATAATATTAGTCTACTGCTATCCTGTCCTTTGTGAATCGTGTGATGGATGAGGACCATTAAGTGATTGATATTTTGATAAAATCTCCTTTTTCTCGAGCCACGCATTATTGGATAAATGAGTTGACAAGACAATGTTGAGCAGTGGAGGTAGTGATCAGACGTAGGGTAGCGACGCTGAGCAGCTGAGAGTCTAAGACAATGAAATTAATTTTTTTTATTATTTGGCGCCAGCCCGCCAGTGGCGGTGCGGGCTGTATTTTTACAGCCCCCCAACTGGGAAGGGGTTGGCGGGCTAGCCCGTGCCAGACCGCCAACCCGTGCGGGCCAACCCGCAACCCGCGGGTTGGCCCGCATTACCACCCCTAGTTGGCTTTGCGCCTGCCTGCTAAGTGCCGCGGTCCCCTTGAATTAAGAGCCATTGGAACCCGAGGTCGGAATTTTAATCCATTGACACCATTAAGTTCCATAAACTGAAAAGGCGATGGGAAAGAATGACACGTCAGCGTGGAAGGAAATGCCATTGCGTAAATCTCCTATGCTACGTTTGGTACGCTGGAATTGATTTTGATGATATGGATATAAAAATATATATAGATTTAAAGTTTAAAAAGATATTTGATATGACATATAAATTATTATAGAATTGATGTGTTTTTCTTTTTTTAATGCATATTGAATAAATGAAAATGTAACAAAAATTATCTTAGGGGTAACCATGGTCAAAAAAGTTTAATAATGAGGGTACTTTAGTCTAAAAAGTTTGGGCTCCATGGAACCCATTTGATTTTCATAGATTCTATCATGGAATTGAGTTGGCCCATTTTGATGAAAATCAATTCCACATAGAGATTCAATTCATGCAAAACAAACATACATATAATATGGAATTTAATTCCGTTTTCAATTCCACCACACCAAAGAGACCGTTGGAGTCCTGAATAGTTCGTGTTGGTGTTGCGGTAGGGGTAAGTGTCGTCTCCTTTTCGTCTTTTCCCCTCCCTTTCTTTCTCTATTTATAACCATTAGGTTAAGAATAAGATTTCATTCTCCTTTATCATTATTATTATTATTATCAAAACATTAAATTATTATAAAAAATAACTAATCAAATCTAAAATGTCACTGTTATGAAATTATATATATATATAAGTGTGGATGTCCATAAAACTCTTTGGATTTCTCTTAGGATTCACTTCTTCTAAATGCCAAATCCTAAAACCTCTAACCCCTTATTATTCCCCATGCTTAATGCAATAAAGACCATAACCTCCCATGCCTTAATGTTGTATCATAATGTGGGTTAATTCTTTTGTTTATGGCATTGTAACTCTTGGAAGGGTTTAGTGCCTTAGGATTGTAAAGCAAATGGTTGGATGTACTTGAAATCACATATGAAGAAGAATCATTCTCTCCTTCCTCCCCAATTCTCTCTTGTCTAATTCATTTATCTTCTTCTACCATTATCTCCTACTCTCATATCTTTTATTTTCATAACACATTATCAGCACGAATCTCTATCAATGGTGTATTTCCTTATCGTTGCTTAGAAATTTCTTATTCTTCTTCTTCTATTATATTTTATTTGATCCATTTATCTATGATAATCTAAACAATTATATGGAATTAAAGATATTCTTTTACCGATTGTTTTATACATCGGGTTCTATGGTTAAGATTGGAGATTATTGTTACTTCATTTTAATATCTTTCACAAGTTTTTTTATTTATATTATTTAGATTATTATATTATGTGGTTATTTATATTTTATGTTGTTGTATTATATTTATATTTCATTTGTTTATTTACTTATTTAGCATTTGTATTTAGCTATTTTATTTCATGTTATATTCTATTATTTATATTGTGCTATTTATTTATATTATTACATCTATACATTTTATTTATTTATTGCTCATGCACACACAAATACATATGCCATATTTATTTAATGTTTATTGCATATTTATATACACATTTATTTATATTGACATATATATATTTTCCTACCTCCCTATATATATTATCATCCACTTTATGGATATTTATTTCATATTGTTATATTATGTTATTTATTCACGCTTCATTTATTTATTTGATATTTATATTTCGTTGTTTTAATTATTTTATTATTTACATGTATATATTAAGATTTTTCATTTTATTTACATTTCATTTATTTACGTTATTTATGTTATCTTTTCATTTTCTTTAATCATTATGTTGTTTATTTATTCTATGTTATTTATTTACTTTTATTTATTTATTGTTATTGTAATTTACATGTTCCTTATTTTTTTACTTTCCATCTCTACTTATTTTTCACTTTTACTTACAACACTATAATTAATATATATTATTTTATTGTTAACCTTATGCTATTTATTATTATTGTTGTCATTGTTTATTATTTTTCTACTTTTCTTTGCTCATATTTATTCATTCATATTGTAATATTTATACTACTACATTTATAATTATTTATTGCTTCATTTATATTTATATTATTGATACATACTCCTTCTGTATATAATTTATATTATTATACAATGTATTTATATTATTGTTTATATTCAATTACAAATTTAAATTTATTGAATTTATTTCATTATAGTATTATCTTAATTTAATGACTAACAATCAAGATATTTCTGTGATTGTGATTAAATAACATGAAGTCATATCACTATTATAATAGTTCTTTTACGAAAGAACATTGTGGATACTTGCAAATGGCAAGAAAAAAATTGTGTCATTTGAATAATCAAATTGTTACAAGTATCAAAGCCCTGAAGGCTTAATGTTTAAATATCAAAATTTTGTAACTTATAAAAAATTTATCTTTGGTCCAGAAAACCAATGTTTGGAGGAAGTGATGATGTACTATTGAAAAATGTATGTGAGACAATGATGGTCATGATCACATTATATTGGACAGATTGATAATTGAAAGTTGAGCCTTCTAATGGCATAAAAGTTATGAGAAATATTGCAATATGGCCTGAAGTCATATAGAGAAATACATATCTATCTATTGGACAAGGTTAAATTGGTTAGTTATGAAACCATAAATAACCATAGAATTTATATTGTTATATAATAATATATGGTAGTTCCTGAAGAACGTAACTATCCGCTGCAAAATTAATATAGCTCCTGAAGAACTATATGTTACAAAATTGATATAGATCATGAAGAACTAGTTTAGTTCTGGAAGAACTAACATAAATTTTTAATTTATAGACGAAAAAAATTGATGATGAAAAGTATGGCCCATAAATTTATATTAGAGTTTTTGTTCACTCAAAAGTCTAAAGATAATATCCCAATTGGATTGAAATCCAAAATGTG
Source organism: Vachellia pachyceras (assembly GCA_025593235.1). Taxonomy (NCBI): domain Eukaryota; kingdom Viridiplantae; phylum Streptophyta; class Magnoliopsida; order Fabales; family Fabaceae; genus Vachellia; species Vachellia pachyceras. The sequence continues at coordinate 37,770 of JANTPZ010151380.1, read as the reverse complement.
TGGAAGTTATGAAGTACAAAGACTTTCAAGTGAAATACACTGAATAAGAAAATCATGTTTATATGACTAACATTTAAGGGGGAGATCATTATAATACAAATATGAGCTAATTTTGTATATATTTCCATTTACGAGGGGGAGATTGTGAAGTCTTTTGATCTCCCAAAATGGATGTCAGATCTCCCAAATTGGATGTCATGTTAAATGTCATATTGAGATTTTGATACAATATGTTATGAAAATTGAAAAGTTATTATAGTTAACCAAAAGTTTACTGATTTAGCAAATCTATTGTTGGCATGACTTGTTTGATCATCCGAGTCATATATAAAAATGCAATATAATGTCAAAGATTGTATATTAACATCTATTGAAGAGCCATAAGATTCTTCATGAATAGCCATCATATTATATATAATTCAAAGATTATCATGTGATACTTATTCTCAATAGAATATGGATCATAAGAAGATCATTGGTTATAATTTGAAATGTATCTCTACATTTATGGAAATATATTAACTTATATGAGCCCATTTGAAAATCATGTAAACCATACAAGTATTCAATAAATTTGATAGATCTATAATATGGTTACATGTATGGTTATTAGTAGCTTGCATCTTAAAGTTTGTAAGATTGTTCGAACAAATCATTATGTTTGTGAGTGCACAATTTCCAGATTATATGATCCATGATAATTTATTAAAGCCTCCATATATAGCTTGATCAATGCTTATGAGAATAAGATTATTATTTCAATGTTGGTATATCTGATTTGATATATTGCATCACTTATACATATTAAGCCAACAAAATTCTCCCAGTGAAATTGGCTTTTGGTCAAGAGCTAGATATTTTCCATCTTAAATATTTGGATGTGCAATGTTTATTCTTATTGGTCCACAATAATGCATATAGATGGAAAGTTGAGATAAATGTTGTGCAAGATTCTCCTCCTTGTTTATCTCTAAATGAAACAAAATTATGTTTTTAAAGAGAGCAAATGGGTTTATGAGGCTTGTACTGCATTACTAGTTGATTGCCATTTGATAAAATTTCCATATGAGGGGGAGAAATTGAGTAGCTGGAAAAGAAATCATATTAAATGCATTATTACTGTCAAATATAGATCCTCAAATAAAATAGTATGAACCGGAAGTTCATCGAATATTGCATTCATAAGATATTGTAAAAATATCTGTCAGATCTAATTACTGACCTAAATGAGAATTACCAATTCTCATATTCCAATTGAAAATGCTCCAATTAGTATAAATGAAATTGAGACATGCATGAAGTATGATAAACAATCGGTTCCAAATATTATACTTTGAATAAAGAGGAGCATATCATTAAGATGATCATATTGAGGAGGCTGGCACTCTAGAAGAGGCCAAGATATAACTAATTGCAGAAACCTTAAAAGAGGTTCAGGTACCTGAAAAATAATGTTGAGATTTTGATAAGTTATGTCGCAATGAGAAAAATGGAACCGAAAAAGATAAAGTTGTCGACAACAGTTTTGATAATAATATCACGTGATCAAATGAAGATCTTATATGTGAATCTGTCATAAAAGAATGACAGAAAGGTGATTGGTCAACAAAACAAATTAAAAGGAAAATGATGTAATAAAATATGATTGCATCATTTCGATATATGAGAATGATGGACCAGTAGTCCAAATGCATGAAATATAAACTTGTTATGAGACGTATTAACATTTATGTGAAAATAAAGGTTTTCACAATGGTACGATGATCATGATGAGATTTCTGCAGGTATACAAATGGATAGTGAAACTACGATTTGATGCAATGATTTAGCATTTCCACAAGGGATACTGGAGACTTGATGAATATACTTTAAAGATATTACATTGTGATAATGCGCCATGCATAATTCAGCTGAAAGAAAGATATGCTCTAAAAGACATTGGAGATTATCCGCTTGAAGAGAATTCAGTATACTCTATCGAGATAAAAAGATAAAGAGTGATGTCGTTATCAGGAGAAGCAAAAGTGATGGTGTTATCATAAGGAGAAGTAAAAGTGATACAATTTCCAGAGGGAGAAAAGATCTTGTTGTATTCTTTTTTCCTTAACTAAGGTTTTATCCCACTGGGTTTTCCTGGTAAGGTTTTTAACGAGACATCTTCAATATATGTTGTGTACTCTTTTTCCTTCACTAGATTTTTGTCCCATTGGATTTTTCCTAATAAAGTTTTAATGAGGCACAACATTTGTTTATGGACGTCCAAGGGGGAGTGTTATGAAATTATATATATAAGTGTGGATGTCCATAAAACTCTTTGGATTCCTCTTAGGATTCACTCCCTCTAAATGCCAAATCCTAAAACCTCTAACCCCTTATTATTCCCCATGCTTAATGCCATAAAGACCATAGCCTCCCATACCTTAATGTTGTATCATAATATGGGTTAATTCTTTTGTTTATGGTATTGTAACTCTTGGAAGGGTTTAGTGCCTATAAATAGGATTGTAAAGCAAATGGTTGGATGTACTTGGAATCACATATGAAGAAGAATCACTCTCTCCTTCCTCCCCAATTCTCTCTTATCTAGTTCATCTATCTTCTTCTACCATTATCTCCTACTCTCATATCTTTTATTTTCATAACAGTCACATCTTAATATAAATAATTTAATACATGGGGAGGCGCCAACATAACCGGCCCGTTTCCAAAGAATCCTCAGCGTCCAGACAATCCAACGATACTTAAGCACATAAGCAACCCCTTACGGTGTAGATATCCAATGCAGGTTGTTAAATTGCCAATGGCAATCTGCAAGGAAATTGAGAAGGTCCAACGCAACTTTATCTGGGGAACGGAATCTAATAAGGGCTTCCTTCCAATTAGTTGGGATGTGGTGACTTTACCCAACTCTCATGGGGCCTGGGGTTCAGGCGTTTGCATGCCTTGAATTGTGCTTATGCAGCGAAACTGACTTGGAATCTTCAAGTTGGGAAACAGTTTTTATGGACTGAGGTATTGCAAAGCAAGTATATGCTTAAGAGTGAAGACAACCTATTCAATGTGACTAGAGATGATTCACGCTTATGGAAATTTATATGTCAACAAAAGGATCTAGTGGAGAGTAGTGGCAGATGGCAAGTGAGGAATGGAGGTATGGTTAAATTTTTTACGGACCCGTGGTTAGCTCAGGGATTATATCTGAAGGATTTATGTAAAAGACAAATAACTAAGACGGAAGAGAATTCTTTAGTGGCTGATTGGGCACTGAATGGCTTATGGGATCTTCAAAGTATTCAGAATATGCTAACCAGTGAAGGAGTCAACAGAATAGTAGCAGCCCCACCCCTTAGAGTTAATGCAGGGAATGACGTTCTAGTTTGGGGCCTCACAGTAACAGGACATTTTTCAGTGAAAAGTGCATATTTGGCCATTGAAACATGTCCTACAAATTTACACAACCCTCTATATAAGAAGGTTTGGAAATGGAAGGGTGCAGAGAGGGTTAAATTTTTTCTGTGGAAAGCCTTACATAACAAGCTTCCAACGAATAGTTGGAGGAGTTCTTGGGCAGCTGTATCTCCTTTGTGACCATCTTGTTTGGCTGGTGATGAAGATGCGTTACACATCCTACGTGATTGTCCATATGCAATGCGTTTGTGGTCAGTGGCAGTACAACCCAGCTACCTGCAGGATTTCTATGCTGCATCAGTAAGTGATTGGTTTGGTATGAACTTAAAGAAGGAGATGGGTTTGTCCATTACATCAAACTGGGATCTCTTTTGGGGTGTGGCTGTTTGGTTGCTGTGGACTTGTAGGAACAAACAGATTTTTTATGGTCATTTTACAAAGCCTTTTAATCCTTTCAAGGCAGTCCTAGCTTCTTGGGAGCATTATGTGCAGCATACTAATATTATGCAGCTGATACATTTCTCTTCCATCACAAATCTTTCAAGATGGAATCCTCCTAAGTATGGGTGGATTAAATTTAATGTTGATGGGGCCTGTAATCTTCTGTCATCGAAAGCAGGCTGTGGTGGAGTCTGTAGAGACCATGTGGGATCATGGATCGTGGACTTCTCCAAATCCTTGGGTATCTGCAATTCTCTTCAGGCTGAAGCATGGGCTATCCTCAGAGGTATGGAGTTAGCACTGTCTTATGGTTTCAAATTTGTCATTATAGAATCAGACAACAAGCAACTAGTGGATATGCTGAATGGGGACGCCGGCTGTCTAAGCATGGACCTGCTGCTTTTGGATATTAAGTCTCTCATGGAGCTAGATTGAAAGGTGATCTTGCGGTTTGTGCCGAGGCAGTTTAATCAACTTGCTGATGCTTTAGCAAAGGAAGCAATTAATAGAACTTTTACTTATGAGCAATGTCCCTCTCACTTACGGGAGTTGTGGTCTTCTGAGCTTGGGACTTTGTCCCCTAGTGATGTTTAGTTTTCTGTATTAGCTTTCGAGCTTCGGTTGTATAAAAAAAAAAAAATTGAACAAGTCAACCTGATGACGCTAAATGCCTTTTTTAAAGACTTTTTAACACTTACTAACTTATTTTAACCATTTTCACTGATTCTACGCAGCACGAAAGAAGTATACGATGGAATTTTTTAGTGCTTTTAAGGTTTCCAAACAAGCATATTACGTTAGGGAAGTAAAGCTATAATAAATCAAAAAGGAACAAATTTAAATAACACGTTAAACATATTGAGGAAAAATTGAAAAAATGGTCTCACATTTAAAATTTTATTGATGAGGAAAATATGATAAAATTTTATAAATAAAATACTAAACACTGCAAATTTTGTGTATGCAACGTACCACTATAATTTACATCCTTGTCACCGCAAAAATTTTTAATGGAACATAAAAGGAAATAGGAGGGGAAAGGACCCCACCCATCTAAAAACATCAAATTTCAAAAGACAACGGACGCTGAAAAAATATTGCACATTAAATGGTGGAATAAAGACATATAGAACCCTTCGGGATTCTAATTTATAATTTGCGAACAAACCGTCACAAAGACACAAAAGAAGAAACTGAAAAACTGCCGAAGGGCATTTCCCATTAAAAATATACGACTGTACAACATATTAACATGATGCAAACTTGAAAATCTCGTCAAGCACCTGTACGACTCAATTCTAAATCAGAAAACCTACTATGTCATACCCATATTCACCAGCCTTCGCCCCTCCCCAAAAGAAAAGAAGATAAAAGAAAATAAAAAAAGTCAGCCGAATCCGAATCCTTCACTCCCTTCATGAATTGCAAGCAGTAACCTCTCTTCCAGATGTTGTTTAGATGGATACTCCGGCAGATCTAACTGATTGAAACTGCATTAAATTATAATCATTGTTACAAATTTCAGAACTAGTTATAGCTTTGATCTGAATAAAAGAAGACAAGCGGGAACATAAGGAGAAACCAAAAATAAAACGTCGATGAAAAAACAGCCACTTGAAAATGAAGAGGAAAATGTACCAAGTATGAGCAGAAGGTAAATGATCAGGGCTTCCATATGCTTTGTGAATCTGAAATTTCTGCGAGCCTGAAATTCCCTGAAGGGCACTAAACCCTTCCAAAGGCACCTGAAAAATTGAAAGCCAAGATCAGACATAATACGATTTACAGTAATATGTTTCACATTTTCCAGCAGTGAAGATAAAGCAAAATCATGAGACCAAGTTAGATTATGATCTCTATAGCTTTTAAGAAACGAGCAAAACCGATATTAAACGCAGAATATTGTAAGGGGATAAAACTCAATCAGCTAGATCATCCTTAATCTATACAATAAATTACACACATTCCTCAAGTCAAGAAGATTTTTTTTTTTTGGCCCAGAAACAAAATAAATTTGTGTTGCAAAAGACTTCAAAGTCCATACAATATCAGCCAACATCAGACCTGTCCTGAGACACCCTCAAGTCAACATGATATTTTGACGAAAAGAAAACTCCAGAGTGTCACAAAAAACATCGCACTTTACAATCTCACTCTCCTAAACTAGATTGGACAGAGGGACACAGCATTTTGAATGTAGCGAGCATTTCCTTGACTTGAAATTATGTTTCAACCAAATAGATATAAAAAGGAAAGGGATAGAAAAAATCGCAGAAAAGATTTATAGCTAACATAACAGTTCAAAAATTATATTGAAGCAGTTTACCTTGGATGTGCCTGTCACAAACTGCAACAATCGTGCCTTATCTTCTTTGCTGAAACTATGAACGACCTCCCAAAACCATTGGATGATAGGTGAGGCAACACTGTATCCAGAATATTCTGTATTTGCTCTCAAGTCATCCACTGAAAGATTGATGCAGAAATTGTTTTAATTAACTTCTCATGAAATTCTAGAAATTGAAAAGATTTAGAGCAGAAAGCAATAACTCATCATTTATTTGACCTGAATTACTCATCAATTAATTCTATATTGAAAAATATATAAGATAATGCAAGAGACTAACAATCAATGTCAGGAAGGCCACTGATCAATAATTCCAGCTCCTTGTCATTAAATATAGATATCAGCTCCCTTGGAATCAATTCGTTGAATCCCTCCAAGAAAGCATTTATTTGCGGTCGAATAGCAGTTGTCAACCGATGCTCAGCAACCAAATCAACATACTGATGCTTATTCTCTTCTGTGACTTTAATATTCCGCCCACCAGGAATCAACTCATAATCAGTCACCTAGACAAGTTCACCACATTTAGAGTAAGGGAAAAAAATCTAATATACTATCACAGCAAGCAGCATAGAAGACATTACTTCTGTCCGTTCATATAATATGAGCTTCTCTTCATCTGCATCAATGCTAAAAGTGAGATCCAAAACATCACTGATATCATTCTGCAAGTAAAACAGAACCAGAGAAAGTTGTAATCATCACATGAATGAGTGGAGAGAGTGAAGAAAGAAAGGAGAAATAAAATGCAAAACTGCACATGCCTCAAGCATCCATTTCAAATTTCTGAAGTAGTGAGGATCAATGGCTTCAATATCGTGATATGTTACTTTGACTCCCAATATGTGTTTGTAGAATGATCTGGTAAAATGGACATCCAAGAGCTGGCCATCAAATAACGCTTTCCCAACCTGCACAAGGTAGGAAGGGTGAATAACAAAAGCTTACATGATTGAGCATAAATCATGTGAGCAGTTAAAGTGAAACTTACCACTCTGCCAACAAATTTGAAATAAGAAAGGTGTTCTGTTTGGTAAACAGAATTAGGGTTTGGCTGAAACGTTGATTCATTACCCACTGTGGTAAAAAGTAGTGCTCCTTTGTCAAAAATAACTCTGGACAACAACTGATACCATTCACGTGTAAGCCCACCAGCATCAATACCTTCCTCCCCTTGGAAATGAACAGTCAATCGTCCCTTCAAATCATGGGTTGATCTCATACGGAGCTGATTGTAGGAATCTTCTAGAATATAGGCCCTTCTTACTGATATTCTCAAGGGACTATGGTGATGGTCATGCTGATGCTTTATCTTTGATCTGAAGTGGGCTCGCTTGTTATCAAAATCAATAAATCTTGGGACCTTCAGCATGAGGGAGAAAGACTTCTCAAGCAAACCAGGATTTTGTCTGATGAAAGCATTTAGCAGCTTCCTATGCTTCTCTGAGAACTTGACAAAAGTAGCATTTTTCTCATCTATTTTGGCAGCAGGTCCAGATGTTTTCTGTTGAGTAGCAGATGTGCTGGCCTCTTCAACATCAGAAATAGCAGGAATAGCTGAGTCATGAATAGCCCCTGGATGTGCAGGATGCAGCTTCTCACTAACCACAAAGAAAGATTCTATATATGGCAAGATATTTTGAGAGCCAACTGGAAGTGGAGGCATTACACCAAAAGGTTTAGACACAAAAGTTCTAGAAGGCATGAAAATATCAGAGGCAGACTCTGAGTAGGACTCAATCTTGCTTATGCAACTGCTCAGCTCATGCCACAAAGGCTCTAAAGCTGTATTGATTTCCCAAACTTCAGAAAGAGCAGAAAGATCAACTTTGTCACCCTCCCTCTCAGTCAGTGTGTTGACAAGGGAGCTTAAAGCCTGCAGAACTCTCAATATTGCAGCCCCATCAGAAGAAGACGTACTAAGAAGGGCTTCCATTGCTTCACCATAGACACGTAACTCACTCATTGCAGATGAAGTCAACTTTTGAACTTCTTCAGCCAGTTCAGTGACAAAAAGCTGACAATGATTAGGAGCATTGGCAACCAATTTCTTCACTACCTCCGCCACAAGAGCATATGCATTGTCCGACAAACTGAGAAGACAGAAAACTTCAGATCAACCAACATAGCTACTCAAATATACCCAAAAAAGGGCAAAAATTATACAAAATTATTATTTACAACACCCTTACTGAACCAATCTAATCTAATAGCGTGTGTATGAGTAATGATGTTGCTAACAACAAACAGGAAACACTCATGAGACTGGTGTTAAAATAAAAGGGAAAATAAATAAATGCGATATCAACACTGCCCAAGATTTAAACTACTGCTGAAATGTAGAAGAATAGGACTGTTTGTATAAGAATCTGAAAACAGGTGGCTGATCCCCAGTGGCTTTGTCACTCCCACACCTACCCTGTAGTCAGCTAACTAAGCACATTGACAGAATACAAATAGCAGAATAAGCATAATCAACGAATATAAGCCCATAACCATACCCTTCTTGTGCAAACAATGAGCACAAAAGCCGTAGTTCTGCCTGTGGCAGGTTGCTCAATACTCTCTGACTCTCATATTCCTTGTCAGTACAAGAGGCTGTGGCTTTTGTTGACTCAACAACTTTCACAGATGTATCAACACCAGAAGACATAATACCAGAGTCTGTATGTACATCTGCATCCATCGGAGAAATTTGTGGTCCTGATGGCAGCTCAGAAGTAGAAACTTGGGGTTTCTCATATGAAGTAGATTTACTTCCAGCACTATCAATGATGACTTCCAGAAGATTTAGCAGCTTGAAAACACAAAAGCATGTGTTAAATCATGACCGCAGAGCACAGTCAGCAGGAACAAAAGATTAAAATGGTGCTGCAATCTACAAAAAATAACGATTACCCGTTCCAGATGCACTATGCTCCTCAGATAAAGGGGCTGGTTCAAGAGACTCAAAAGCATTGCAATGGCGATATATTCTTCATCTTCAACAATTGCCACAGATTTGCCTCGTGTATCATTATCTGGTTCTCTTAATGCACGATGAGGCAGTCTACACTGAAGCATAATTCTTGCTAGATGAGGATGATTTCGAGCAAGATATGTGAGAGTCTCAAGAACACGCCGGGAGAGCAATGGAGGAACTCCTACAAAATCAAACAATTTAAATGATTTCGTAAGCCTACTTCGTTAGAAAGACCCAAATAATATAAATGATCACTCTGGGGCATATAGAATTGGAAAAATATAGAATCCTTCCAAACAAAGTCCCTTAATTTTGTTTGCTTGGGATGATTCAAATCTATGAACACCATTTTAAAAATGACAGGTTGCATCACAGAATGACAGTCATTCTCAATAAAGGCATGATGTGTTATCCAACATAAATGTCACAAATGATGGATTTACATAATGTATTGTTATTTTTAAATTCTTATAAATAGTATTTTCATACTGATTTAATAAATATTTAAAATAATGTTTTTAATTATCAATAAACAATAATTATATAATAATTTTTGCTAAACTGCCCCCCTAAGATTTTTTTCTGATTCTGTCCCGGTGCACCAACCCATCATCATGAATCACTCCACAAAATCTAAAATTGTCGTCAACTAAATATTGAGCACATAATGTCCAAAAACCTGCATTGACTATAACCAGGGCTAATCAAATTACCATCAAATGAATGAGGGCGTGAATACATAACATGGCTCTGACAACCATATAGTCTATACTGTGGCTCAGCTGCAGTAAAACAACTAGCAGGCCTTCTTACATCAAGCATCAGCAAGTCCATTAGAATTTTAACCAGAGCAGTTCTAGTTTCACCATGGGCACAGATATTTAAAAGAAGCCTCTGCAATTGACCTTTATAGAGCGGCTGCAAAAGATTTAGAACGATAAATAAGAAACAAAGAAGGAACATTTACAAGCACTGCTCCTTGTCATAAATAGATACCTGAACTATGCGGAATAGACGAATGATGGCATGCAAAGCTTCAGTATCAACTAAAGGGGATCCATCAGCTTCAACTAGCTTAGCTCCATCAGACCTGCGGGAAGAGAAGTTTCCCCCAGCACCATCCAATCCAGAAACAGTACTTTCACCACGCCTAGAAGTATCACCTCTTCGACCTCTGGGGTACATACCAAAGAGGGTACGACTATAACGGTGTGCAACCCTCTCCCGCAACATATTAGCCTCAGCAACAAGTGCAGGTGTAAGGTTGGCAAGGATAGCATCGGATGAAGTTAAAAGAACCTGAAAAAATAAATAAGAATGTTCATCCAAACTTCAGCACGACTGATATCTACCAATGAACTTACCTCTTCTCTTAAATCTGAAGGAAATGTTGCAATTATGGAGACTGTATCCATTTCAACAGGCTGTCCTTCCAATTCTTGAGACTGATGTAACCTCTGCGCTTGTTGCTGTGCTAGAACTTCAGCTCTAATATCTGGGGGAAGAGCAGCAAGGAACTCTGGATCAATGTCCCCAGTGTTTTGGGTTTCGTTATTTGATGGTTGAGCCACTTGACCATGCTGAGCTGAAAGGACTTCAGCACGCAACTCCTCAGGAAGAGCATCTAAAAAGGCAGGATCAATTGCTCCTGACCCAGCATCACTGTTCACCTGCTGCTCTGCTGCTGCACCACCTTGATCTGCATCTTGGCTTGAATTTTCAGAAACTTCTGTAACACTATGAAGAGATGCATCTCTCCCGCTAGCAGGAGGTGATTGACCAACAATCACATTTGCCCTTCTTGTCCGCGCAGCCTGAGAATCACCTGATTGTATCCTATCTACAGAAACCTGCCTTTCTCCACCATCCTCATGGCCATCAGCACTTCCAATTTCAACATCCAAGCTTCTCAGGCTTTCTCCAAAAGTTGCTCCACTGCCACTGCTCTCTTGACTCACAGCTTCAACATCCCGTGCAGCTGCTTCAATTTGCTCAAACTGCATCTCAACTGCATTTGATGGAGTACTTGCTCTATCTGTTTGTACAGACTGTGTAGCTACAGGTACCATTCCAGCATTGCTAGAGTTATCAACTGCAGCAGAAGCCATTGCAACAACTCCCTGACTTGCATTGATTTCTGTCCTTGCAGCTCCTAAATCTTGAATTTGGCTGACCTCCCCTTTATTCTTCGGGTCAGCTTCTGCCATGTTTTGATCAGATGGCTCCTGAGTGGTGGGTTGTCTTAATTGAGAGACAAGAAGCTCCTCAAGACCTTGTGGTACAACACCAGTGTTTGATCCACCACCCTGTTGATTGTTATTAGCCCACAAGTTTAGGCGATTTCCATGACGTCCACTCCTAAGTGATCGGAAGATATTATCCAAACCCATTGAGTTGTTATCCGATAAATTATCTGGAATTTTTGTTTCAGAAATAAAGGTCATTCAGACTCACTCAAAAAGGTTACAAGAAATAGGGATGGCAATTTTTTTTTCTAGAGCAAAGCATTAAAGTGCAAGTAAAAAATAAAAAGCAATTCATTAAGAACTGACCTGATTGCCCAGTAGGAGGATGGAATGAAGATGAAGGTCCCACTAAAAGTGGATGACGTGAAGGAGAAGCTGTATCACCAGTCCTTCCCAAAAGACTGTAAATAGAAGTGGTCCGCCCCGGACGTCTAGATCCCAAGACTTCAACCGGCATCACATGAAGCGCTTCATTTGAAAAAGTATTATCTCTTCCAAAAACCTCAATATGGTCAAAAACATTTATTCCATTAATTCCTTCTTCAAGCCGTAGTATCACTTCATCCTCGTCATCCTCATCATCCTCATCATCTTCCTCCATCACCTCATCATCAAAATCATCATCATCAATCTCATGGTCGTCTTGATCTGTGTCAGGATGTGGCAAGTGATGGACTTCGTCTTCTTCCAAATCATTATGCTCCTCCTCCTCATCATCACCACCACCATCATCTCTAGACATCTCATCCTCTTCATCATCATTGTCATCAAGATTTTCTTGGCCATGAGGCTGGACTTGAAATCTTATCCCAACATTTTCAATGCCATTTTCAAGTCCTCTAGCATTCTCTGAGGCTTCATGCATGTAATCAACCTCATTGGCAGGAGCAAAACTCCCATCAAGGTCTTGATCATGTTCCATATCATCGGTGACAGCTTCAGACCCACCATAGGATTGAACTGCATTATAAGACCCAATATGATCAGCTGGAAGGGAATCAAGATTGGCCTGAGATGTCATTTCAATGGACTGGGGCATGTCTCTAGTATTCTCTAATCTTCCAGCTTGATCAAGATCTAAAGGCTTCGTTGAATTATCACCCTTTCCAGCATTAGCCTCAATTGAATGGACATGCTCCTTGGATACCAGCTCAAGGGCTTTCACAATACCAGCAGCAACTTTAGATGAGTCAGTGTGGTCCAGGTCTAGAACTTGGAGAGTTTGAGTTAAGGATTTAACCAGACCACAATCCACAAAAGTGGCAGAGGCCTCTGATGAAATGCATGAGCCAGCAGGAGTACGAGCAGCCAAAACATCATTAAGTAGATCAACAAAAACCTGAATATCATTGCTTGGAGGCTTAACACTGTTACATGAACCAACAAAATCATTCAGGATATGATTAATCTCAGCAAACACCCTTCTCCTTGCCTCTGTGGAACGAACACAGGCAACCACCAAAAACTGGTTAGCCCTTGCTGCTAGTTTCTGCCACCAATCACCCTCATTTTTCTTGTCTTTTTTGCAACTTCGAAAATGAGGAAGAAAATTGTGAAGAATATGGTAGAATGTTCCACCTGTGTCTAAACCAGTAGGACTCTTCTGTTGAGGGCCCCTAGTGCTGTTCATTTCTGCATTTCGCCGGAGCAGAACATGAATAGATGATGAATACAACAACAATATCTCTGTAAGAAGCTTCAATATAAATACAATCTTTGCAAGTGAAGCAGAAGCATCTTGGCCACTGGTTTCACTCTCTTCAGATGCAGTGGCAACTGCTTTTCCTTTTCCCTTCAATGAATTATCTACGTCCATGTCACTTGATGATGGAGTTCCAGGAAGGACATTTGAGGCTATGCCATCCTTCAAAGGAGGAATGTAAGAACATATAGATTCCAGGAGAAGTTCTATAACATTTATAAAACTCTGAGCAGGTTTCCTGTGAGTTTTAACATTCTTTGAATTTGAATCATGAGCCTTGCCATGAGCATTGCCAGAAGCTGCTGAATTGGTATTCCCCAAACCAACCTTGCCATCATTAATTGATATTTTTTCTTTCTCCAATGGTTTATCCTTCTCTTTTTCTTTCTCCTTACTCTTGTCTTTATCACGATCTCTCAATAAGACAATGTAAGGCCTTTCACCTACCATCTCAACTTGACATACAGATTGAGCAGCTTGCATAAAAATTATGGGATCTCGAGAAATAACAGAAGCTAAATTTATCACGAAATTGCGAGGATTGACCCTTCCATTTGGATGCCGATTAGATGCAACTACAAGACTATGCTTTATCTCAGATTCCATTGCTTGCTGGAGTGTTTGAGGATCTTCAAGGACATGACGGATAATGCTAGCAGCAACATTGTCAAACCCAGGGAACATACAGCTGTTGGGTAAAGAAAGCAGCATGCTTAAACCGTGAGCATCAAGAAAGCTAAGAGCAACAGAATGATTCCTTGTAAGATTGGAACATAATAGCAAAACAGCATGCATTGTGTGAGAGGGGAGTTGATTCTTCATACAACTACAAGCAATTTCAACAAGTCTCTTCTGGTCATCTATGTCTGCATACTTCAAAGATAATCCCAAAGCACACCTCAATCTATCTTGCCTATCCTCATCAATGGTAATCGATGTCTGCTGACCATTTACAGATTCATTCTTCAACTGCTCCACAATTTCAGAATTCAATTTTTGATCCACTTGTAGCAATCTGTCTAATGCAAGAAAAGCAGCAGTAACCCATTTTGCCACCTGCTGTTTTTCCCGGATATCAAAATTAGAGTTCCATTGGTAGAGCATATCTGAGGCAATCTTGATCAACCCACTCTTTGAAGCATCTTCTCTTGCCAAAGAATCCTCATTAAGAACTAAAGCAAGAACATGAAAAAGAGTAGCCAGCAAGGTATTATTCCCATTACTAGAAACCAAACCACATTCTTTGATCAGGTTGACCATAAAAGAAACAACAGTAGACCTATATTGACCACCATCTTGAGAGCACAACATTACAAGCAAGTCTCGAACAGGAAAAGCAAGAGATTCCTTAAGCAAAAGTTTTGTGCATGTAGATAACAACTCCTTGACAGGTGGAAGTTGCACCATCTCTTCCTCAAGCTTCTGAGCATTATCATTTGCAACAGCATCCTTTGTGTCCGATGCAGAGTTCCCTAGGGACATGGCAAGTGCACGAGCAAGTTCATCATCTTCTTGTGTTTCCTCTGGATGGGAAAACAACCACTCCATTGCCAACTCCACACTATTTGACCCCACTTGTCTCAGAGCTTCTTCTGCTCTAGACCTTGAAAACCCCATCTCCACAATGGTTGAAATAGTTGCTTCATTAGGAGGAGGCCCCATTATTCGAGCTCCGCTGCTGCTTACATTTTTTACTTCCACACCAGAATAGACATGCCTTACGATGGAAATAATAGTAGAAATAAATTCAGAACTGGAATCAATTAATTGAGCATGTGTCCAAACAGGAAGCACAGCCTTCAACACCATGGACTGGAGGAACTTGACAAAAGTCTCCGCATCCTTCGGGAATGGAGTATCTCCAACTATAAGGGGTTGTGCAAGCATGTGCTTTGTGAAAGAAGATAATACAAAAGAGGAGGTTACCAAGTGGTCCATAAACTTGCCATAACTAGCTAAAGGATCATAAATCCATGAATGATCTGTATCTTCCTTGTCCTCTTGCTTCACATTTCCATCATCGGTTTCCATAGGTGATGCAGGAGTCCTATTAACTGCAAAGAGCAACTGACTGGTAGCTTCAAATGTGGTCAATACAGATTGAATAACTCCATGTCCATACAGGCAATTCAGCAGAACAGGATTGCATGAATCTGGCCTCTCCATTAGAATGCCATCCAAAAAATCCATCACTTTACCAAAATAACGACACTTCGTTGATATAGATGCCCCTGTTCCTGAATGATTTACATGACCCCCAAAATTCATGTGATCCAGAGCAATTATTGCAAGAACAGAAGCCACAGATTTTGAAGCAGGACTTATGCTTGCAATATCATCACGTCGACGAGAAGGTAGAAGCATTACTTTTCCCAACTCTTGAAACAAATGAGTGATATGAAATGAAAGGGATCTGACCATATCACAAGAAGATGCATAATATGGCCTCTGTTTATCATATTCCTTATCATTAGCCTCAGTAGCATCAGCAGACCCAGAAGCATGCTGCTGATTACTAGGGCCTACCAGAGTATTTGAAGAACCAGCAGAACTTGATCTATGTTGAGAGCCAGTTGCGCGGCCAAGATCTCGATAAAGATTTATAAGGTCCAAAAATTGGGATTCAATGCCCCATCCTGAAGTTCTTCTCCTTAGTAATGGATCAAGAAACTGCCTGAAAGAGTTTAACCTTTGCTCTTCAGTTTCATTTGCATCCACTTCGCCCTGTTTTGAATCAACACCAGAACAAGATCCATCATCCTCTTCAATCACAGGCTTCGTATTTTCAAGCAAAGCAATTTGCCAAAGAATTTCACGATGGACATGCCCAATGTCCTGCAGAACATCCTTACAGCCATTTCCAAATTCTGTAAGCAGTGCAGTCACCCAACGGTTGTCTTTTGAAGCAGCAAGAAACAGAAGGAACTCAACCAAGGAAAGTGAAGAAAAGATGCCATTATCAGTTGTCAACTTTGGATCCAGCAATAAACGTCCAGAAGCTGTAACAAGGCCAGCTAATGCTTTCTTTAAATGCTCCCTAAGAAAGGAACAGAATGCCCGTGCCAGAGGCGTTGAATGATGCTGAGCAAAACTCTTGAAAACCATAGTGCTATGTAAAGCAACAGACATGCCATCTGAGGATTGTGCAATAGTTGGACGCAATAACAACTTCAACAAAGATTCGATTCCCAGTTTCTCAACAAATAACCTACATGTTTCAGAATTGTCCATAGTCCTGTGAATCAGTACCATTAAATGAAAGATGCAAAGCCTAACAAACTGCTCATCACTTATCCCTTCAGCTGCTGATTCTGATGTCCCTACAAGGCAGCTATGGCCTTCATGTTCTTTGTCTTCAGGATCAGTTTCCATTGCATGACCCTCATTAGCTCTTCCTGAAGATTCTAACCCATTGCCACCCCCAAAGGATGAAATCTTATGGATGATTTCAATCATGATATCCACACCATTACTTCTCAGATTAGACACGTGGCGTAGAAGTTCCTCCACAGCATTAGCTAGAGGAACAATAGCTTCATTCATTGCTAAAACATACTTTTTGCTAGTGAAGATGTCAACAAGGAATCGTAACGATGAAGTTTCTCTGACAGCCTCTAAGCCTGTGGAACTGAGACATATGGCACCAAGACCATTAGGGATACATGTCAAAGCCTTAGAAGAAGGAAGTACTCCAGAAGCAACTGAAGATAGAAATGCATTAGGAAGACCCATTTCATGCAGCATAGAGAAACACGTAGGATCTTTGTGGATTATTTCACTCATAACAGTAACAGCCGAGTGATAAATGTCACCTCCAAACTTATCCACATTCCTAAATATCAAAACCAGTGTTGCAGGTAAAGAGCTATCACAAGAATGCTGAGATCTAGTAGAATTTGCCGGTGCATAAGTTGCAGAGCCAAGTGCCTTGAGTGAGACCCTTATGAGCCTCTTTTGTGAATACAATTGATTGGTACTATGTCTTGAACTTTCACCACTGAGCATCAAGCTATCATGTTCTCCAACCAAACCAATAACTCTATTTACCTCAACCTGTAATCTCTGAGATAAAAGCTCAACACCCCCTAGCTCTCTAAACAAGGATACAGCTGAGCTACTGTAATCCATAAGCTTCTGGAGGGTTTTCACAGCAAAACAGACAAGATGTACATGTGCTAGATCACCATCCTCTAATAGAGGCAAAAATGTGGGTACCATGCCAGAACCCCTAATGTTACTCCCAGAAGTTGAAGTTGAAACCACATGGAGCAGATAAAACTGAAGAAGTGCCTCAACAAAGGCTAGAGATGATGGATCATTTGAACTCTTCAATGATAAAATTGCCCTCTGGAGAACATTCAGAAGTATCATGCGGTTCCCACCAGCAAAACTTATACTAGATCCACTCAAAATACGAGCCCGTTCGTGGGAAGATGTATATGCTGCTAATTGAGCTCCCAATGCAAGCATTGCAAGTGTTCTAATAGACCCAGATATAGTTTCCTCAGACCTCACAATTCTGATTAACTCGTTTGTATATTCTGGTTCATTAGCAAAGAAAGACACAAGTTCATCTTGTGCG
Organism: Vachellia pachyceras; assembly: GCA_025593235.1. Classification (NCBI taxonomy): domain Eukaryota; kingdom Viridiplantae; phylum Streptophyta; class Magnoliopsida; order Fabales; family Fabaceae; genus Vachellia; species Vachellia pachyceras. The sequence continues at coordinate 20,082 of JANTPZ010151380.1, read as the reverse complement.
TCACTAGACTGAACCAGCACAATGAATGCAAGAAGGCAAATTCTGCTATAAAGTCTGCATATTCTAGGGGAACGGAAGGCTCGAGCATATCTAATTCTAGTGAGCAATGAAAATCGGAGCTCTGGAGGAACACTAAATTGCTCAATGCACTGCTTCAACAATGACAAATCATCTTTCTGCAAATGCAAATCTGGCATATGTATAACTTTCAAACCATGGGAAGTTGCATCAACCCCAGGTTCTCTGACTGGAGCACTAGAACCATGCAATTCAAAATAAAGGGTGGAACCGATGCGAATATTAGATTGATCACAACCACTCTCTAAATCAGAAGGAAATAAGCATAACCCTTCATCTTGAGTTTTCTCATTTGCCATAATACAAGAATAAAGTCCCAGGCCCTCCTCTTTGCTTCCCCATCCTTGAGCCAAGGACAGGAGATAGCCATTCACTGAACCACAACCAACCATCTTTGCACTTCCATGAAGCTTGGAGGGATTTATTTTTACAAGCGCCGCCAGAGTTTCTAATGCAGCCATAACAACCTCAGGATCTGTTGATGCTAGTAAAAACTTGAAATGCTGAAAAGAAAGGGGAAATGGTGAGGAAATCAAATACTCCAGTAACAATTCACTTGACTATATAACGAATGAAGGAATGAAAACAAAAAAGAGAATAAGGGCATAATTTATCATCAACTCACCTCTAAGCCATCAAATGAAGTCTTGTTAGGACAGTTCTCTAAAATTACTTGCATCACTCGCAATATTTGCAGAATTGCATATTTTGGTAGTGGGTTGTCATCTTCAAGAATCTTATCTGACAATGTCAGGTCATTTCTACAAGAGATATACGTCTTGAAGTATGTATCAAAATGAAGAAACAGTGGCCTCCAGTGATGAAAATTCCCCTGGAATTATGGCAATACAAAAGTCAAGGGGGGAATGGTAAATGAAACTCGTTGCAACAAAGTTATCATGTTATTACCTTATTGTATTCCCAGCGAAAGCCAGAGAGAGGTATTGCTATATCTGGTAATGGACACTGGCTGACCTTGTCAATGAAGACTTTGATCTTAGGAGGCTGAAAATAACATAATGACCACATTTAGTAATACAACATCATCTGGGACATTGGAGAGAGGAAATGAAATTAATGAAAAATTATGATGATAGTACTTCAACTACACATGAATATACATGGGGGATCTCAAAATGGATTTGGGTTATTCAGTTGAGGCAACTTTCACAGCATGCATGTTTTTTACTACATTATTCCATTATGATAAAATACTAAAATACTATAAAAAAATTTTAGAGGGAGGGAAAAAAGAACATTGGCACATAATAATAGTTTTGCAAAAGTAGGCATTTTCCTCTAGAAGTGAGGATCCAAATTAAAATAGACAAATTAAGGATTCTAACGCAAAAATAAATGCATGCCCCAAAGCCATGTAGTCAGAAGCTGTTCTAATTTCTCCCCCCTTGTGCATTCCGGTAATTTTGCAATTCTGTCGATATGAAGTTACATTTGTATGCAAGATCACATGCCATCAAAATTTCAAAACCGAAAATTAATTGGAAAATGATCCTAAAACATCAACAGACAATGACAACTGCTGTCAGTAGTATCATAAATCTGTAACAAACAAGATAACTGTTGCCCACAAATCAAAGTACCATTTAATCAACTCAATGAGCAATACAATTTGATTTTTTAGATTGGGAAGAAATATGCAAAGCGGTATCAACAAATTCTATATAAAATATAGTTACTCTAGAAAATAATCAATATATCAATATGTAATATAAAATATATAAAAAGTTGTATTATTCATAAGCCATAAAAGTGAAGCTTATCTTAGACTCCATGCAAAGAAAATTTATCTCATTCTACATGCAAAGCAATATTAATAAATTCTTTACAAAATATAGCTACCTAAAAAAATTCAACATAAAATATCAATTTGATTTAATGTAACATTAGTTTGCCTGGACAAATATATACCCAATATCAATCCAAATTCAAATGACAGGTTTTGCCATAAATTTTCCTCTATTTCCAATTTGTCAAAAGGTAGAGATGAAAAAAAAAATGCACTCATTGGTGACTCAAGGCACTGAAATTAGGAGGAAAAGGAAAATGATACATATAGAGAGAGAGAGAGAGTAGGTAAGTTCTAATTATTGAAACATATCATTATCATTCCTGTTAATTGCACAAGCATAAAATTCAAATAGAATAGTAAACTTTCAAAATAAAGCATGGTAATGATTCCAAAAGCATTCAAGTACACCACAAGAAATATATATGGCTGCATGTTGCGCTAAAGTTCAGATAAGAACCATTATATGCATTTATATCGTGTAGAATCATCTTATATACAAACTAAATCCAAATTTGCAGGGGGTGAGTTCTATCTTATTCTTATAGTTAAATATTTTTTTAAAAAAAATTCTGGGAAACACTTTCAATTTGTTTGAAGAGTCCATTTCCCATTTTATTATAGTTTGAACACGCACATTAGAAATTTAGTAGATTAAAACTTAAGAGATGTTAAAATCAGTTCGTATCACCAGGTAAGTTGCCAAACTTTCCTCCCAATGCCTCTCTCTATAGAAATTTAGTAGATTAAAACTTAAGAGATGTTAAAATCAGTTCGTATCACCAGGTAAGTTGCCAAACTTTCCTCCCAATGCCTCTCTCTATCTATATTACTTTTGTTTTGACACAGCATGATGCAGGGGTTAGAATAGAAATTAAATTGAGAGGGTCAACTGAGAGTAAATTCAGAACCCCGTGTACACAATTTTGTTGTAGAATTAGAAGAATGGCAGAAATTAGAATATACGCTTCACCTGACCTATTAACAAGCAAAGGCTCCTTATGTCGCCTTGCTTCAGCACCTTAGTTGTGCCTTTCAGTAACTTTAACTAGGCTACTCAGCAGCTATTTTGAATTCTAAAAGTCAATGGACCATTGTCCTTTACGCACATGAATTTCTAAAAAATCTTTATCCCTAGCCTGTACTTCGACTCCAATAATTTAATTCGCTCATATAAATGAAAAAAAAATATTGTAAAACAAAGAAGAGAGAGTTTACAAAATAATCACACAATACATAGCGCAGATTGTAACACAAAATGAACCACGGAGCAGAGTGTAGAGTCTCTGAAGGGAAATTTCAATGTTGATGATGCACTAGCTCATGTTCTGCTGATGATAAGGAGTAAGTGGTGAGCAAAACCTTAATGGATTTAATCACTAGTCCGAGATGATCGTGTTAAACCCCATTCGATGACATAATAAAATCGTACGATACACTTGAAAGTGGTGCAAAAGTGACTAAAGGGAGAAGAAACTCACGGGTTCAGAGTCCAGTTTAATGGAAGGGCCAAGGGCCCCCTCGTTAGACAAAAGTTGCCGCAGCCTCGACGGCCAGCTCGATCTTAGGGTTGTCATCTCACCTCAACTTCTCTACTTTGAACTGCTGTCCGGAGGGAGTATAAATAAATATCAGGGGCACGAACACACAAAAAAAAACAGAGAGAGATTATCATTGATCAAATTAAACCGATGCCCAAAGCTCCAAAATTAAAAAAGATTAGACCCAATTAAGAACCTCGTCCAGAGAATAATCATACTTGTTACAGATATATGCGTATTATTATTGTTATAAGTGTATCTGAACTGGAAATGAAAATTGGAACCTGAGAGATGACAGGGAAAGGTATTGATGCAAACACATCAGAAGTACGAATAGAATAGGGAACGAGAGGGGGGGTGGAGAGAGGGGCAAAGCTAAATCCCAAAGAGAGGCGAAACAGGGGAGCGGAGATGGGGTTGAGAATCGCTATGTGCCTCTTTTGGTCCTCTTTAGAAAGAATGAAGGGTCCTCTTAGAAAGAATGAAGGGCTTGTATCTATTGAGAACTGGCGCAGAGTTTCCTTACTGCCGGGTTCGAGAAAGTCGGTTTACCATTGTTGCCCCCGATTTCTTGTGATATTCCCCCAAGGTTTCTCGTTTGTTGGATGGGATAATTCTTTTGCACCTTCCGTGGGTAAACAAACTTGCCAGTATGCACCAACATCTTTTTTGGTTCTCTTTGAACAGAACTCCTGCCGTACGAATTATGGATACATTTTATGCACGATTTTTATATGTACTTGAAGTAAACTATTTTTTGGATGAAGTCATTTTTAATTTTTATACATATTTATTACTATGACCTATAAATGATATAATTTATTATAGGTTTTGTAACAAATAAGTATAAAGTTTATTCATACATGCATGGTTGGGTTGAGGAGAGGAAGTAGGGATATTATAAAAAAAGGAGGAGCTAAATAGAAATAAGAAGAATATAACTTTTGTACATGCTTATATTTGACATCTAGTCCCATGTGATTAAAATTTATAGTTGCTAAGAGGCGCATGACTCAATTGGCAAACTCTTTTGGGGTGAAAAATTGGCAAACTCAAATTGGACATGTGGCAGGTTGGTGTGGATGTGTGTCTTCCCTTCTTATGAGGGCTAGGTTAAGAGTAAATTTTTTTTTGAAGAAATTAAAATTTGTATTTTAAAATGGCTAAATGGGTTACCCGTTTAACTTATTATCAAAATGGATCTAATTCAAACTGTTTACTTTTAATTGGACTTTACTTTTTATAGCCCGAGCAAATTTTCAATAGTTTAAACTCTTGGGTAATACCCCTATCTATATTTCTAGGTGATGCCGTAGACATCCAAGAGAGACATCAAAAAGAAGCCTGTCATCTGGTGCATGGAATATCAAGCATGAAGCAGGCAGCGACTTTATTGAGAAATTACTTTGGGCTACTAGGATGTTTAGGTTGCTCGAAGCAAGAAACTCTTTGGGAAGGGCAAGGACATTGACTTTAGTAATGCTCATGACACTTTTTTTAGCATGTTGGGATCAAGATCTCATTACGCATTGCCAATTTTATACGGGGAAGCACTCAGCGTAATAAGAAATTAACAATGGAGGAATGAGTACTTTCAAACTAGATGCTGATCACTGGCGGAGCCAAAACCTTCTACTAGTGGGGGCAATTTTTTATTTTCAGGTAAATGACAACAGACTTACTAATATAAATAATTTGAGTGGGTTCAAGTCTTAAAAATCAGTTGATGCATAATAAAAATCCAATAGTTATTTACATAAATATCAAAAGTTAGAGTGGGGCATTTGCCCATCCTCAACAATACTTGCCTCAGCCCCTGATGTTGATGGATCAGTTCTAATCTCAAGTCGGGACTAAGCAACTGCGATGGGGTTATTTGAGGTGTGGATAGGATGTAGATTTGTGAATTTAGCTGTAAACTCACATCAATGCCATCAACTATTGCAGAGGTGATTACCATTGTTAACAGTATGAGATTGTGTTGAAACCGTGGGCTTGACAATATTGAAGTTAACATAAATTGTATTGAAGCTCCAAATAGTTTTCAAAGGATCCAACAATTCACACCCTTTTAAAGATGTTGTTCATGATGCTCTATACCTAGTCTCCATGGACTAGACAATTTTCATTGGATATGTTAATAGGAGTAGAATTAGTCTAGCAGACCATTTAATTAAGATGACCCATAATTTAGTAGATAGCTATTGTATCTTTGATCAACCCCACATTCTTTTCAGGAGGTGGTAGTTGATGAGGACTCTTATAGATATTATTCTCTGATGCATGTCTTTTGCGGAATGAATGAATTTCAGCATATAAATATAAACAAGAAGCCTGGCAGCTACCCACAGGGATGGAAGGATGATAAGAGCTGACAAGACAAACAAAAAGAAGAAAAAAAGATGAACTCGAAGGCTGGAGAAGATGTACAACAGACAGAAGTAGCATGTTAGCCAGCACTAAAAATGGGATTAAGATCTAAAGCTCATCAGTTTTCTACTCCGAATCCGATCTCCACACACACACACAATATTTAAATTGTTTCTTTTGCTCAAATATCAACAACGGGGGGTTGAATTTATATAGAAAATAATCATTCACAACATAAAGATTAAATCACCACTAAAAATATCCCTCACATCTAGTATCCAATGGTACATTAAATAGGATTGCTCTACATGTCTATCTCATGTTGCAGAATTATTTAAAATAAATTAATCAAAACAAACACTAATCAGCCAAGTAGATGTCCCTGCATGCAATTATTCTTTTGCTGTAAAATCCAGAAGGAAAGCAAGGGAAAGAAGGGTTCTCATCCTTTAGAATTTGTCAGCTAGGGTATTGGTAAGTCGATGATCAAGTATTTGGAATGATTCGAACTTATTATTCCTATAAAAAATATTATGGTAAAAATACCAAAATTATAATTTGAGATAAGCGAGCTGAAATGTCTTTTTATTACAAGTAACAGTATTTATTTTGTCTGCAGAATGCATCCAGTGCTCACCGCGAAATATTGCGGCGAGAAAAGAAACCAAAAAAGAGAGAGAGATTATAAGTTCCCTTTTCCACGCTCAATTTTACCCACACTTCCTATCTGGCTATCTTCCATCTTCGGCATTCGCCTCCTTCACCGTCCAGTGTTGAGCGGCAGCTTCTGTAGAACCTCAATGAAGCTAACTCTCCAAGATATAAATCATAAACAAATTGTTGAAAAGGGTTAAAAAAGGGCGATCAGACGGCAATCCGATTCTTATTATGAAATCACTTTATAGCTCATGTCTGAAAACAATTGTCTTCTCAACCGCTATGTCCTGTTAAGATAAATGGACTCATTTACCGATGCCCATGGAGCAAAATTACAGTAAGAAAGTACATTCATCGAATGCTCATGGATCATTCTTAATCAACGTAACATGAAATGCTAAAGATGTCAAGATTGATGGTTTAAAATCTACAACTTCTTTAGAGTTGGTCTTTTCAAGAATTTACACCATTGGTCACTTCTCTTGCCTCCGTCCCCATTCTTTCCATAAGATGACAATTTATCCTTGTTGATGATGTAGCAGGTGCTGGACATTTTACTGTTGTGATAGCAACTTCGAGTCACATGCCACTATCTTTAACCTTTCGATATTATCTTGGCATTCGTCACCCTTGAACAAAACATTATGCAAAATGAAGGTCCATACATTGTCGCAGAATCTGTATGTATGCAGATGTCCCTGTGATTAAAGAGAAACTGAAAACAGTTCAATTCTCACAATGCCTACATAAAGGTAATAATAGTATTAACGGAGGTGAGAAGGAATATGTTCATAACTTTTATAGCTTGCGAAGACGTTATCTACATATGAAATTATGAATAAATAAATTGCAGAACAAAATTACAACTATACAAATAGAATTTTCTGCTGAGGCAATGAGACACAATGAGATTTAGGGGGAAGGAATGAAAAATGTAATGAATGACTCAAATCACAACGTGGTCTTAAGTATAGCAGCAGCCGGAAAAGACTACAACATTAAATGTCGCCCAGGCATTTGTTCAATTAAATATTTGGGGTGTTTGGCAAAGCTTCTGAACACCCCAAAAGCACGTTCAACAGTGTTTTTCCGCAAAACGAGATAATCTCATTCACACATTTACCTCGTAAATGGTAAAAGCATTTCTCCACCGCTTTCCCAAACGGACCCATTATTTTGATGTGAATCCATCGGGTGAGAAAATAGTGGGGGGCTAAATCATGGTTGAAACCGTAAATCTGTCGTATTTTTAGGTCACGGTAAGCTACTGAGTCCCAATTGCAAACTGAGGATTCATATGGTCAACCCAAAACAATACCATTGAAGTTACTAAAAATGTGCCTTGAACCAATGTAACTGAAAATCACAACACCAGACCAAGAAAATGAAATTTCTAATATAAACTCCCTTCCGATCTATCTAGACTGGAAAGACCAGAATAATGTTTAACTACAGAATAAACAATTCTTATGCAGATAGAGGACTAGATAGGTGTTCTGTACTCATTGCTTCATATTTTGGTCGTCAGTGCAAGCTCATTCTTCCAATTAGTGTTTTCTTTATCTATGATAACAGAGAAAAATGGATCTTCACCATTATCAAAGTTTTTCTTTTTACAAAAGTATAAATGATAAAATGATATAGAGCTCTACTGTGACCTTTTCCCCCAATTTTAGTTCCACCAGGGAAACCAAAGGAACTAAATCAAATGAAGATGGAAAAATGAATCAGAAAATCTGGGAACTTTTCTAGTTTATTTCCTTCTCTCCCGTGCCTTGCTAACTTCAATCTAAATATTCCAATCTTGTAAGCCAAATGTTATCCCATCTACCTATGCAGCTTACTCAAGAGCACGGAAACAACCTCTTCATCTGAAAGGCACCTCCACAAGGGAAAAGGAGTGAACTTATGAATTTGCCCAAAACTTTACTCTTAAAATGCATTAACAATTTTTAAGTTGTCCTACGCCAGGTATACATTAGTTATCGATACATTTTAGTACCACAAACTATGTAACTTTATTATGGTGAATCCAGTGGCGGACTCATAACCCTGACTCAGGGGGTGCAGACTATTTTTTAGAAGATAAGTGAGACTTATTCTTAATATCTATTGAGAAGAATTTGAGCAAAAACTTAGTGGGTTCAAAATTAGCAAATGAGTTGGTGCAAAATAAATCATATAATACTAATATATACATAATTTTTTGGAAGTCAAGGAATGCGGCTGAACCCGGTGAAATACACCTAGGTCCGCCCTTGGTGAAATCTCAGTCTTAAGAGTATAATGGTTCAAATTGGGTGCCCTCAAGCTCCAGACAACCTCAAACTCTGAAATTTAGTGACTTGAAATTAAACCATACTTAACAACAATAATGGAGCCCATCAATAACATGGAGTCGCGTGCACAACTCTAATATTTTATAGTATTAAACTGCTTAATTAAGTTATAGAAACTTAACCATAATGGAAAACTATACAACTATTCTGGCTGATTATTGATGTTAGAATGTTCATTATCAATTTGTCAAAGATTAGTAAACAGCCCCGCAATACAATTGGATGCACCAGACGAAGAATCCCCAAAAAGATTCTGGAAAAGGGATGTATATTACAGGAGAAAAACAATTGCCCAGGAACAGAAAATTATCAACAAAAACTCCCTCAATATCGGACCCCGTTAATTGTATACTTCTAATTTTGATTGACAATGACAGGGCTGATTATCGTGAATCGTGCTCACGTCCAGGCCTTAAAATAATTTCCATTAAGTACACTATTCACAAGTCGAAGCAGAGAATGGGATAGAACACCATTACCTTAATGGAGACCTTACTCTTGACTTGCGTTTCCAGAGCTTCAGTCATGGACTATCAAATGGCATACCGGAATATCAATAGTCATATCAGACCGACAAAATAAAGTTCATAGATGACTCGAGGATAAAAGTGAGGAAGATAGACAACCAAAGCTATCCCCGTAATAAAATCACCTGATCGAACTGGACAAGAACCTGAATAGCAAGCTCAGGACTGAGAGTACCATTCTGAACCATCCCGTCAAGAGTCTCGGTGAGACACATTCCGATCGTCGACTTTCTGTACAGTTCAAATGTTGCCATTTTTGCACTCTACACACGATCTGTATCAGTAAAAAAATACTAAATATATCAGATTACAATTATATATAGATATTATCAACGGAATACGAAGAAACTTGTCTCCGAAAATTTTCTTTTCTTTTCTTTTGGGAGTGCAATAGAGTTCGAACAAGCAAATAACATATAGGAGATAGACGAGTAACGAAGGAAAATGATCAGAAATCGTATTACGAATCGAGTGGCAGCGTATGGAGCAGCTCTCTCCTTTTGCCTTTGTGCTGCTTATTCCTTTCGGTTCGATTGGCGGGGCAGAAGAGGAGCGAGAGAATTTAGGGCTTTTATACCCTAGAATTTGGAGACGAGGGTATATATAGTGGAAGGTTGACAACGCATGTAATTACCGTTATATCCTTATGTATCGAAAACATATATTTCTTTTCATGATTATTGTTTTGTTTTGTTTTGCTTTTAAGTCTATTATTATATTTTTTTAATAATGTGCATTATATGCTAGTTAATTTTTATTGCTCAGCTGCGCAGTTTCGTTTTTTTTCACATTTACACTTCCATCACTTTTTTTCAGTCAGACACTTTCATCACTTTTATTATCACGAATCGGACATACTTAAAATATAAAAAATAATTATCTATATTCATATAATTTAATACATTGAAGATGTTTTAAACATTGATAATTGAATTTAAAAATTTTTAGGAATAAAATCAAATTGAAAATATTAAGAGATAAGTAGATAAATAAAATTAGTGCACATCATCGTCGATTATATACACACACACACAATGAATATGTGTGTAATGTGGATTAATCAATTTGCATTACACGTGCATATAACTATAGCTTATACATGGAGAAGTGACTAGTTATAAAAAATACAAAAGTTTATCACTTTCAATTTTTTTAGACATTTTTAACGTTCTCACCCGCTCCATTCATGATCAAAAAGTAGACATCTTGAATTGCTAGGAATTTAAATTCTAAATTTTTAAAATAAGACGGGTGTGTTTGGACGGTGTTTTGAACCCAAAAAGGTACAGTGAAGCTAGAACCCTGTCTGACAATGCATTAATAGAAAATGCATTATAGTGTAAAAGCTCCTTAAAAGCATGAGGGATTCATCTCAGGCACACGGTAAAGCTCATCTACCATTAGAGGGAGCAATGGGCAGGCGCTCCGTGGGAGAATCCACCACCCTTCATATGTTTCTAGGGTATAAGCCAAAACCGATGGATTAATACGGGTCACAGTAACCGGTAACAATAGCCCCCTTTTCTTAAACTGAAGGAGTATAACGGACAAATAGAAGCAAAAAAATAGACTAGAATTTTGGAAACAAAAAATCAACTATTGGAAACGGACAAGACCAACAACAAAAATCAACTAGAACAGCAACAAGAATCAATTAAAAATGGACTAGATTAGCAACAAGCAAATCAGATACAAGAGGAATATGCGATTGAAAGCTTTCAACCTTGATTGAAGCTGCAACCTATGACCTGCAATTGAAGCTATCGACCTCTTACTAGTAACATTGTGACCTGCATGGTGACTAGAGGACGGAGGAGGAGGAGGATGAGTCGAACTAGGACAAGACACTCGTGATTTTTTTTAGGGGTAAGTAACCATAACCTAATTCTCAGTTTTAAGTCACTCGCGATTTTTTTTTCATGCAAATGATTCCCTGTAATGAAATTTTCAAGACTTGACGACGTTGATGTATTCTTGGTCTTAAACTGCACACCTTGTGGTCATTGCCGGCTATATAACCCTTGAGAGAAAAGAGTCAAATATATTCTTAGTTGTTCTATCCAACAAATATATAATACAACTAAGATATCACAGCAATGAGTTGTTCAATTAGAGGGGTAAAGTCTATCTCACGGAAAAAGGTAGCATGATATATCTCATCAGCCGACTTCTGTTGCAGAGGAATAAATTATAAATATTTAAAGCCGATTTACATTTTAACATATATAATCTCTACCTCTAATTCACATCATTTTGCTCAGTCTTCTTCTGGAAAAACAGAGATCCTAACAAGACAGCAATGCTAGTGATTGCAATTGTGAAAAGAAGACGTCTCCTTGAGAAGTTGTTCCGCTGCCTTCTTCCAACACCATCCTCTCTTTCAGCTGCCCTCACATCCCTAAAAATTAGAAGCATACGGTTCAATGATGCAGAAGGGAGAAACACCTTCTATGAACATGAAAAAGGATATCTACCTAAATTAATAGACCCCAACATGAAAAGACCTACGAGGGAGTAACTTCTACGGTAGTCATATTTGTAATGCAAGTGATAGGATACCAAAGGAGTGCGGAAACGGTTACCTGAGCTTGACTAAGTTTACCAAGTCTTTTTTTAATCATTTAATATTAATAATTATGTAATGGGTCAGTCAGTTATGTGTCAATAGTTGTGCGTCCAGTCCATTAGGCATTCATGCATTCCTTCCCGATATGAGAGAGAATCAGTTATATTCAGTTGTATCTCTGCCTCTATTAATATTCTAGGCTGTATTCAAGTTTGGGCATGAATGAGAAAGACAAGCATTATTCAGAGATTCTCTTGGCTTCTATACTCAACCACTGGCGAGATTCTTGCTGAGAGGAGAGACTAGTGAGTTTCTACATTATGGGGACTTACCAGCAAGAGATTTAAATACATCGTGACAAGGAAAATTCCATTCATAAAGTTAGGGTGGGAAATCATCTTCAAGAAATTTACATGTCCTCGTGCATGATAAAATTATGGAACAGATAAATTATGTCACATAAAAGATAATTAATTGTCCATACTTATAGGTTTGTAGACAAAAAATAATGACTAAATGACAATGAGAATTGTATAAATAATCCATCTTCAGTCAACACAGGCTCAGAATGTCAGATACTAACTAATTCCTTCTGCAACAAGCCCAACGTCGCAAATGTGTAAAATTTCTTTATTCATCCACCACAAATATCTTAGCACTCAGCCAAATTTAAAAAGAATTACTGCAGCAACGGGCAATTGCACTATAAAATCAAACAGAAGATATAACAGGTTTCCTACAAATTCCAATGATAAATCGAGCTGTGACTAAGATGTAATATAATAAAATCATTATACTTTACCTTGAAGATCCTACAGTAGCAGTATGATCAGGGATGCCATTGCAGCTAGCTTCATGGTTGTATCTTTCACGTAATCTGACATATTTGTTACAAAGGTGACAGAGTTCTGTTCGATTCCCACAGACTTCCTGAAGGATGAAAACACCATACTGAAATAAGAGCTATAGAGAATGCATAAATAGGATGTTCCTGATTAAGTCATTGATAAAACTACCTGATGCTCAGCCAGATCAATTGCTGGTAAAGGGAACTCGCAAAATTCACAAGTAACAATCCTTTGAGGACAATTTTCACCTCTATGGACATCTAAAATATCACGGTCCATCGTCTCACTGCACAATGAACAGGCTACCTGCATATAAAGTTCAATAAGACAACAATAAGTGAATTGACTATCTATATTTAAGAACTGTTATATTATGCTGGAAGCCTTAATGAGCTCCCATTCCTAGTTCTTATTTTCCTCCCTTTGATAGGAATATTCATTCCGAACCCTTGCCATAAACACTTGGCTATCAAAATGAAGCCAAACATATCTACAATATATCCCGTCTCAAGATTTTAGATTAGCCCTTGCGATAAAAGCTTAGATATGAAATTTTTGGATTTCTTTACCATCCCATGCCTTAGCCCTCACCATAAATCTCAGATGGACAACTTCATTAGCCCTCAATTTACCCCTGGCCATAAAGTCTTAGTCATCAAAATTTTGCTCTCCTACAGCTTCCTGGCTCAGTCACAGTCACCAACTACAAGAGAATAATTTCAACTATGAACCAAATACCATACAACCCCCTTGTGTTTCCCTGTCGAGGACCAGCTAAAATAAAAGACCATATAACTGAGTACCAACACCAAAATGTGAAACCCAAACCCATGGACCAAACCACAAATTCGTTAACCGCTACCAAAGAAATTAAATAACTTATCCCGCAACAAATTACATGTTTAGTTAAGCAGCATCGTCAATCAGAACATGGAACATCCATTCTCAGAAAATTGTGTTTCAAATCTTTGATAGATTTGCAAAATGAAACTAAGCGCTTAGCTGCACCTTAACTGACTTGGTAGATGGACTGAATTTTCCAGGCCCTGAGGCCGTGCAAGAAAAAAATATGCATCCAAATAAAAACCTTTATCTAACATCGCAGGATTCATCATGACAGGAGCTTTTGCTCATGGAGCTATCTTTTTTATTAGAGATTACAATCCGGAAAAACAAACAAGAGTATTAAAATACATCACATCTATCCCTTTTAAGCTTCCTCAGAGTTGAATATGCAATACTATACCCAGAGGCAGAGCTAGAATTCAAGTATGAGGTGAGCCAATATTGAAATGTATATACAATATAAAGTTCAAATAAATTTCGAGAGAGCTGGAAATGTATGACGCCTGCATGATACTGAGGAAAAAAATGAAAACTAAAGGGGGGGTTGCCACCACCAAATGCCAATCACTTCTTCCCTCCGCCATCATCAATACCCTACATGATTAAGTACATCCAAAATCAATAACTTAATTAAATTCATTTAGCGTTTTCCCTTCAATCTTTATCTACCTTTTCTATAGCACTCCATAATCCATATTGTTTGATCTACCCTTCTCACCTATGCCTCCAATGACCTTCTTAGTATAAGTCCGAACCACCTCCAAAGGATTTTTTATCATTCAATAGACAACATGTCAACTCTTCCTCATACATTTACATGTCCAAAACCATTTACTAAATCTGGTAAAACTCAATGCAATGCCTAAATTTAGAAAACATCATGTTTAGAATCACTATACGTCAACCCACTAGACTTTCCAATGATGAGAACCTTCTCTTTCCCTATAACTCCTAAATTTACAAGGGAGACATGAATATATTTCAGTTTCATAAAATCTTCTAGAGCACAATCTCATGAACTCTAGCCTCCATCACAAAAATCAATCCCCAAATAAAAAAAATGGAAATCAAGACCAAATATTACATACCGGAGCATGTGTGCTTAAGTAGTGATCCTCAGCCTTTTTTTTACGAATCATATCACCGCAAACCTTGCATTTTTCAAGGTTCCGGGAGCAATGGGCATAATGCAAATCAATATTTGCTGCAGGGATAGATCGATTGCTGTAAAAAATTAAAATATGAATGATTACAAGATTCTTAAGGATTAGATATAAGCCAACAGAACAAAAGTAGCTACATTTAAATGCAGTCAGTTCTGTTCGAGTTGAACCAAAGATCACACTATTCAGAAATACACGCTGACCGTGCTCAAGTAGACTGATAAATGCAAATTAGAATATATTTTAATGGCATGAAGCTGCTGTATGAGTCATGCGATTTTCGCAATCGCCTAAATATTTAGACTTAGTCGTTCTAAAGGCCATTATCAACTCAGGGACAGATTCACTACTTCAATTATGAGCTACTATCTCAATTTCCCATGAACTTCACTGCTTCATGGATATTTTAGTTTGTTTAAGTCAAGAACGTAGTGACTATGCCAGCTTCACAAATTTAAGGATAGTGTTAGTCTAATGGAAGGTTATCCAAAGTCATTACAAAAAATCCATAAATTGCAAGCGTACTGCTTACCAGTGACTACAAATATCAGTGGCTTCATCGGAAACAGCTGCCATGTCGGAAAAGATAAATAAAAAACAAAAAGTCGTTCGGCGATCAAATCTTCAGGAAGCAGGAAATAAAAGTTAGATTTGAAAAATAACAACACACTCCGAAAGTCTGAAAAAATTGAAAGAGATCATCAGAGGTGAGGTTCAAATAATACCATAAATTCAAGAGTTTGGTTTCCTGATTTCCGCTGAAAACTTCTGTAAGAGGAGTGGGAGGAGCTTTGATTCCTGCGGTTGAACGATGTTTGTTGGGAAGACTTTATTCCACTCCTGGCCATCTAAGTTTTTTTTTTTTACACCTGGCCATCTAAGTTGATGATTGGAGGTGGCTGTTTTCTCCACGCGCCATGAAAGTGTGGGGGCCAAGCTAATTGGGCCACATAAGACCGGAATGAGCTTGGATCGGGCTCTCGCAATTCGGGCCTGGCGATTCAACCCAGTCCTTTGCTAGGTGGGGTTCTTTCATTTTCCTTTTATTGCGGTGGTTATTAGGTTTGTTTGTGACAACGTTTGAAAAAGTCAAACGCATGTTCAACAATATTTTTTTGTAAAACGAGATAATCTTCTTCACATATTACATCGGCTTATGTAAAAGTACTTCTCTACTACTTTTTCAAACGAACGTATTATTATAATCGTTGTCAATAACTCAAAAAAAGTTATGGGATATAAAAGTTTCAAGTTTTAACGTGTCACATCTTTCATAATCTATGGATAATATATTCATTTTCTCATATTTCGTGTTATATATAGGATCCGTTTGACAAAGCGGTAGAGAAATACTTATGGGCTTATTCACACAAGCCGAGGCAAATATGTGGAGGAGATTGTCTCATTTTGCGGAAAAACACTGTTGAACGTGCTTATGAGTATAAGCACCTTGTTGCCAAACAAGACTATAATATAAATCCACTCTGTCGGCCAAAAAAAAAGAAGATCCACTCCAACTTATTAGGTAAAGTCCAAGCCTCTCTCTCTCTCTCTTTTATTGTCAAAAGTTATGTAAATTTGGTTTTTTTATGCCATCGTAATCCAGTATCAATGTTAATACGAATATATTATGTAAAATCTAAATTGAGCTGTATTGTTAAGCTACGAATAGCATGTTTCATTCTTATGCTGCCTTTGGATTAAGAGAATTAAACTTGGATTAAAATTTGCACGAAATCCATTAATTGATTACATAAATGATTTTGGATTTGGAATTGACCCAAGTCCAAGTAAATTTTATTCACAGGATTCTCTCAGATTTAAAATATTTATTCTATCTTATTTATTTTAAATTCTGGATAAATTATTTTTGTTGTTGTTTTCAGGCTTTTGATGTGTACATTAGTTTCAGAATTCAAAATTATTTATGCTATACAAATAAATAATTTTAAACGTGAACTTTAAAATATAAAATTCATGCACTGCAGATTACTTGGACTTGATCAAAATCCAGGTAAATTTTATTATTATAATTCTTTAAGATTTAAAATATTCGCCCTTATCTTAAATTTTGATAAATTATCATTGTTGTTATTTTACTGGTGCTGTTATTATTTTCTAGCGTCATTATTCTACATGAGTTTTAGAATTTGAAATTTTGTATACCATCTCATCAACAAGGAACTTTAAACGTAACTTCTAAAATTTCCAAATCATGCATTATAAATGCAACGCATAATTATATGTAACCTACATTTTGGTGATGCACCAGTGGTAAATAGTACAATAAGTTACATATCTTCCCACAGTAAAAAAAAAGGTTAAATAATCTTAGGAGAATAAGAGAGATTATAACATCATGGACAACAATAAATAGCATTTTTTGGGATAAAATGTATGGTACGGCAGAAAACTTTGGTTTGGTTATTTTTGGCCGGGCTTGTGTTCGGGCATTGCTCTTCGCTCATTTAAATAATACAAAATTATTTCTACTGAAATAGGTGTTTAGTGTGTCACTAGAACAAAATACTAGCAGTTATTAATCTCCAATAATGGGTTTGTTTGCCAAAATATTTGGAAAAGCCAAACGCACGTTCAATAGTATTTTTTCTCAAAATGAGATAATCTACTTCACATATTTATCTCGACTTACGTAAAAGTACTTCTCTACTGCGTTTTCAAACTGGCACAATAAAGGATACATATGTTTATTGCAAAAGAAATTGTTTTTTCTCTTTTCCTTATTTAATACAAGATGCGTACCACAGTAGGCCACCAGCTGAAGTTCTTTTTTTTTTTTTAATACAGAACGTGAGCACAAAGACTCAAAATAAAAAGGTTATACTAGGGGGAACTTAATCTCAAAATGTCATCTGCCTGCAGATGAGACGGACATGAATTGTAAACTTTGTTTGAAGATATAACCTCCCTTACAAGAGTTTCCGTCAAAAGATTTTACTCCCTTAGAACAAAATTAATAAACAAGGTCCACTCCCTTCAAAGACGAGATTGGACAGTATAACTTGTTGTATCTGGCATGTAAATGTCAGTGGATCTTTCGGCTTATCTCCAATGTTGTACTCATCCTGGTGGCAGCAACATCTGCAAATAAACACTTAATCCGAGTCGCGTCCGAGGACACTGTCCTTAAGAGCTATTCCACGACTACCGGCAAGTAAGTTACGGCACTCCCCAGGATTAAACAGATTCTTTCTGTAAGGATACAAGGAACAGAACTAGCAGAAGGTAGTATAACCCAGCAAGTATAATATGATATCAGAGGTGGAGGAGATGTGCACGAAAACTCAAGTGCCAAAGGTGTTTCAACCTCTCATCTTGAAGCCTACATGACCGTGATAGATTGGGCAATTCAAAAAAAAACTATAACACCGTCAAATTAATAGGTTCAAATCATCGTTCCAGAAAAAGTTTCTGAAAAACTATTTCAGTGATTCAATTGATTTTCTCAACCTTTTGGTTGAGCTCCTCGGAAACATTGGCATAAACGAATTGAGGGATAAGTGCCGCCTAGCAAGGATGAATTGATACATAGAAGAGATCTTTTTGAAAACGTAGGTACAACTTTTTTATGCAATAAACTTTATTCCCCCTTTTAAACGTACTTACAGCTTTGGGCATTAAAAGTCATTAAAGAGGAAAAGCATTTTGAAAAGGCACAGCTACATGTTTAATACCATTTCAATTACAATAATTTCAATATTCAATGCCAAAACTGTTTCTCATCTTTATTCCATTTTAACGTTCAAAAACATTCAACAGCAATTATTATTGAAGACAATAAAACACAATAAACACATTGTTTTGAATTTAAACCCATAAACGTTATTACTTAAATTGTCACAAATTGCTTTTTAAAGAAACGTTTAAATATTGACATATAGATTAAGTAGCCACACATTGCTTTTAAAAGGAAATGCCGGAAAAAGTATCAAGGCATGACAGATTCAAAACTGACTTTTTATAATTATTTTTTCTTTTTCAAGATTTCATTTAAGATAATACTTGTATTTTTGATAAAAGATGCCCAATACACATTTAACTTGCACATAAAGGGTAGGGAAAGATTGCTGGATTTGTCTCCATTGGCCTTTATCATGTGCAAGCTCTTTCCTCCTCTTAATCCCAAATAATGTGGGACTCTTTCTTTGACACACCCACACACAAAATTTACAACATAACTCGCCAGGCTTTGTCCTGACCAGGCCTCATGTCACTTTCCCTTTTTATAAATAGCCTAAGAGATTTTTTATCATGAAAATACGAACGAGTTGAATCTAGCAAAAAAAAAAAATTACCTTAGTAAATTAGGATTTGAATCTTACAGTGGGGTTGGCAAAAAAAGTAATCTGACTTTGAGGGGTGCGTTTCCATTCAATACCCGACAGTTTTTAGAACAAAATTTTAATATAAGAAAGATAGGGAAAATCAGCCATAGGTCCCATGTAAGTTAAAAAACTAGTAAATGGACCCAAGTCTTTAATTAATTGTTGTCTGGTCCCATGGGACCTTTTAATAGTTAATTGGATTGTGGAAAAGACCAGATTGCCCTTAAGCAATCTGTAAAGTTCTAATTCCTAGTTTCCTAATCCCTGACGCGGCCGCATTCGCTTTATAGCTTCACTTTTCTGGTCTTTGACTTCTCCCCCAAAATCTGAAATCCCTAAGACCTTAACCAACCAAGAAGAAGATGGAGTTCGTTGGCAGTAGCACTTTTGTTGTCATCTACTCGTCTGGTCTCCATCCTTCAGCACTCAATCTTTTCCGTTAAGCCTTCAACTTCGTGATGCGGTCGAGGTTGAGCCTTCATCTTCGTGGGTTATAACTCTGTTGATCCTTTATCTTTGTAACACCGTCTACCGTCAATGCTCGAAAGTGGAAGCTTGGTCGCAGGTTGATCCATCTCTATTCTCTCATCTTAGAGTCTCCAACATTGACAACTCATCACTGTTCATCCACTCCATACGTCTTCAAACTTGTGAGTATATCTTCAAACATTTTAAAAACATTTCTTCATCACAGCAGCCATGGATAATAAATGTTGTTTTGAATTTCGAAAAGTGAAGAAATAAGCCGTGAGTAGAGTTTCAGCAATTGATTGTTGGAAAAAGTTTCAAATTAGGATATGCATGCTTCCAGAAAATGATTACGAAACTATTCCAAACTTGATTTTACAAGAATTGTGAAAACCATTCTTAAGGTAGCTACAGTTTCCTTCAATTTCTAATTTGGTATTTATGTGTTTTTCTTCTTCTAAATATTTATAAGGGCTAAAAATGTTAAAAGAGTAAGAATTAAGAAGGACAAAAAAACACAGATACC